>DF239582.1:0-90493 GCA_000507305.1 Breviolum minutum Mf 1.05b.01 | reverse complement strand
TACACGGCGTCAGCATGATCAGCTCTGTGCACGTGATCGGCTTTCGCGCGACATGGCTTTGGTTGATGAATTCACGGGTTACTGGCAAAAAAGGCAGATGGCAAATGTTTGGCGGACTGCTCGTCAACTCTCAGGCAAAGCATTGGGCCCTAAGCGCAGAAGGTTTGATGTTCCGTTATGCTCGCAACCTAGCAAGCACGATTGGGAACATTTTTTTCACAAGATGGACCATCAGGTGGATGCAGCGCTTTGCCTTGCAACATGGAGTCCCGACTTTCGGTTGAGACCCCTAGTCTGGAGCCTGCTGTCAAGGTCTTGTCTGACTCAGCAGCTTTCTCTCTGGCCACAGGTGACTTTCAACGATTGGAGCGAAGTTTGTGGAAGCAACAACTTCGCAAAGCTGTGCCACCCTGGAGCTTGCCGGTGGAAATCTGGCGACTCCTACTATTTCCTGCATGGTATCTCCGCCGTCCACGGTTTGGCATTGGAGCTAGCAGCTTGGTACCCGACACCCCGAAACTACATGCTCTCCTGCTTGAACTCCTCACAGACGTTCGTGCTTACAACCAGGCACCATTGGCGTGGCAAACCAGCTTGGGGCATAAAATCAACAAGGGCAACCAAAAAGAAGGATGTGCAGGGCTCCGAGTGGTTAACTGTTTGGATCCGATTGGCAAGGCCTACTACACGCAGCTTTGGAAACGAGGAGACCGGCAGTCGCAGCCACATTATGCCAGTGGATACTGCAGCCGAAAGTCAAGAATTGACGCAATGGTACAACAGCACGTGGTTGGCTATAGGCTTCGAAAGAACCGGAAATCGTATGGCAAGTGTTTTTTGGATGTGGCAAATGCTTTCTATAGCCCATATCACACATGTTTGGATTCAGCAGTCGCCAGAGTGGCTCATGCTGAAGACCTTGACTTGGTGCAACAGCGTTACAAGAAGGCGGCAGTGTGCATACAAGCAAGTGACGCCTGGGCATGTGTGTGCCCACGGACTGGCGCGCTGCAAGGAGACACATCAGCCTCTGACATGTTTTTGGAAGTGTACCATCCGCAAATCGACATTTGGAATGCAGCAATGCCACAAATTTCTGTACAAGACCCCATCAGCAATTTTATTGTGGACGTTTCCCTGGCAACTTACGCAGATGATGTGTCAAAAGTTCTTGAATGTCATGGAGCAGATGATCTTGTTCACAAAGTGGTGTTTCTCAATGACCAGTTTGATGAAGCTCTCCAGACAGTGGGCATGGCCCAAAACCACGACAAGCAGGAGCATGTCCCATTCTTTGCAGGGCAAGGAGCCCACCAGCACTACAAACATGTTTTGGAACATCAAAATGCTCTACCAGGCAAATGCGGACGCAGTGCCAGGTATCTCGGGGGCAGACAACACCATCTGGACAATGTGGAAGAGGAACTGGAAGCCAGACACCGTGCTGCCCGAGTCAGTTGGGCGACTTTTGGAAAATTATGGTCACGAAGCCGGTTGCCGCGCCGTGCGCTCTGTATCATATTTGCTGGAACTGTGGTATCTGCGCTGCTATCAGGCTTGGAAGCTTTGGTATTATCATCGGCGCAGCTCCGACGTCTCGACAGTATCATTCTCACGTATGGAAGAAAACTCATGCGGGGTGCAGCCTGCAAAAAAGAAGTGTTGGACGGTGCCATCAAGTTCAAAGCTTGTACTTCTCGACAGGTCTGGGAATACCTTCGACTTGTTCCATGTGAAATTGAGCTCCGCATACGAAGATTGGGATGGTTACAGCAGCTGGTTCGTAGTCCAGTACTTCACTGCAATGTGCTGGCAGCACTGTTTGGCAAATTCCCTTCAGACCCTGAGACAGTGCCTTCCTTCTCCATCAATACCAACCCTTGGGCCCAGCAACTTCACAATGACGTGCAGACCCTGGGTGAACTCGATTCAGGAGTTTGTTTCCTTCCATTCTTACAAAGCGATCTTTCCAAACTGTTTTCTGAGTTCAAAACAGATTTTTTATATGTTGACGTTTCAGAATTTCGTGCAAAATACTTTTCCATTTCCATCCCACCGCCTGGCTGGGTGCCTGAAGCTGACCTTGAACCGCCAGATGTGGAACCTGTGGATGACAATTTGCCATATGAATGTGAATGCTTGCTTGATGATGGTACAATTTGTGGTCGCAAATTCGCAACCCTACAGCAACTGGCAACTCATGTCAGAAGGTTTAAAGCTGGAAACCATGGGGCAATTCCACAGCACTACAGGGCTGTGGTCACCAACCAATGCCCGTGGTGTAGGGTCGTATATTGTAATATCCGCACAACAAGAATACATGTCCAAAAAGCTTTGCAGCAGAAGAAGTGTAGGGGACGTGGTAGCCCATACACATTCACACCTAAAATTCCACCTTCTCTTGAGTGTCCCATTTGCACACTGGAGTTTAGCACTTTGGATGAGTTGCATGATCACATTACACAGCATTTTGCTGGACCATGGAGGCATGTCGACTAATAGTCTTTTGGCACAAGTAGCGCACCTGTTCAACATGGAGAGCTGGGCACGTGGCAAGCGAGCTGACAACACTGCTGTGAAGAGGCAGGCAGTGGGTACTGAGGCTCTGCTGGCCAAAGCCACCTTACTGATCTCCAAGCTCACCTTGAAAAATGAGCTTGAAGTGAGAGAGCTTCAGGCAGCGGTTTTCCGCACTTTGACTATGAGTGACTCCTCTGACTTCATTGTGCGGGCTCGTGAGGCAACCAAGCAGTATGTTGACGAATCCAAGGCTGCGCGGGAGCAGGGCAATCCTGTCCCCAAAGGTGAAATGCATGTGTATGCATGGGAGGCCTTGACCCGTGTTGCAATGGAAACTGCAGATGCTCCAGCTGAGGCGGTGGAAGTCATCAAGGTGCATCGACAAAGCGCTGCAGACCCAGAACTCCTGAGCGCTCAGATCTACGTTTGCAAAGTGAAGAAAGCCTATGATCGTGGTGTGGTCAAGCTTCATCTCGCAGGGCATCCTGATCTGGGCAAAGTCATTGATGCTGTGATTGCTGTGCTCATTTCCACCGGTGCAAAGGAACGCAAAGGTCAAGCGCCCCAGTCTGGAATGGCTCGAGAATTGCAGCAACTTGTTGAACAGCTGAGTGCAGTAGTTGGGTAAACCGTTTTACTTGTGTATGTGTACCGCAGCAGGTTCCTGGCAGGGAGTGATAAACTCTGTGGGGACTAAATTGCGTGATTTTTTGATTTGACTTAGTCTCGGAGCTTCTCATCTCCTGGTGCGGGGACAGTGCCCGGTGACAACAGTCAGGGTGTGCCATCAACAGCATGGTGCAAGTTGAATGGGAGGTTCGTGAAAGCGGCCTCTTGCTCCCCGAACATGAGACTCGTGTGCAAGGGGTTGTGAGTGAGTGAGTGAGTGAGTGTACATAAATGATCATAAGTGTACGGAAGGTAGGTATGTGAGTGAGCACATGATTCCTGAATGACGAAGAACGTGGAGTACGGTACGGTTGCAGCTTGTGTGGACCATTTTCACATTGCCCCTTGATCACCACTTCTTCGAGAAAAAGACCTAGGACCTTTCAGGCCCTTTCCTGCAGGAGGTAGTACGTCGGAAAATACAAGATCTGGGCTGTGACAGCGTAATCGAAGAGGACCACAGGAAGAGCTCCAACCCCTCCTTAAGTTTACAAATGCGACAAGCATCTCTGCGAAACCTGCTGTGACTGTGCATATACTTCATCCGTCGATCGTCGTTTGTGGAAAGTGTCTTTACATATTCATCTGTCTATCAGTTGTGGGTCAAATGTGCCATATGAAGCACCTACTATACAAACGCTAATGCAAATATCACGCATGATATGCAAGTACATGATCTTTCTGCCTGGATGTGTGCAAATATATGGACGCAACAACGAATAGACTACGTACAAGTCTATGATCAAGTATGTATGATTTGTGGGTCATGTCACTTGTCGCGCACATGAACTGGCGGAAAACCCATAGAAAACCATCTCCCCAAAACGGTGAAAAGCAACCAACAAATCCCAGCATCTCTTCAGGAAGAGGAAAGAATAAATAGGTCCATAGACGAAATGATAAACCTGGCGTGACAGATGTGACAGGTGGCCAGTTTCGACCGTGCATGGCAGTTGCAACCCCAGTACATCCTAGTACTTGCAACCTTTGGGGTCCCCTTCGTGTATCCTACCATCAAACACTTCCTCTAAGGCTCCATCCTCCACCTGGACAAGTGACACTACCACAGTAGAAGCCGAAGGATGCGAATGCCATACTCCTGCAGGACCAAACGATGCAATTTCACCTTTGCCATTTCATGCCTCGTGTTCCAAAGCTTCATACTACTGTGACATTGTGACATTGAAAAATCCACACCGTTTAATTACCTTTGGGACAGGCTAAAATCCACAGTGAGGTACATGCAAAGACATGCGGAAAAAGTCGTGCTTCACACACACGTAAATATATAGATATACAGAACATCTTAAGAGTATCAGAACGTGTCTACAAGTTGACTAAGTTTGTATTGTATTTTCCGAAGTTACTGTGCATGTATACATCCCTTCACGCTTTGACTGTATACTATTCACATTGCACCGGCCTCCAGTAGTCAAAATTGTTGAAGTCTTGACCTTACAGTGGGCTGAAAAAATGCCTTGCTGCTGCATTTTGGGACTAAACAAATCTCGAATCTCAAATGTGTTACATACTAAATACAAATATGTATACACATATATAACTACTATACGTATATATAATATCACAACTAAATACAATATGTATGATGGTGCACACTGTATAATACATATGTAAATCATTATATTGCCATATAATTGTTCCCAGAGCCAATCACACAACTCACACAAAGGTAAATCAGGCTGCAAATTGATTGAACACAACTGGGATAGTAATAAGTAATAATATCACGATGTCACAATTGCAAGTGACCGATCCTAATATGCCCAAAATCGGGATTCATTTGCCGACACACGGACCTTTGTAATGATTCCTCAGAGCCAGGCCCTGCGCGATGTAGTCGCCACCTTGATAACGAATCACGTGAATTCCTAAGCTTGCCCGGCACACCACCGGGGAAAATTGCAACAAGGGAACCTAGGCATTGTGGAATGTGTTGGTAAACTACTCACATTCAAAAGTTCACACTCTGATGTTTTCACGAAGCTGAAGTTTTTCTGGGAGATTGAGTCCTAAACCACCAGTTGATGAAAGGTTACTTGAGGTCATTGCATGTTTTCTTCCAGACCTGTTAGCAGTAGTATGTCAGAACATTTGAGCAAATGGTTTTCTCAAATCCACGGATTCTTCAGAAACCAACATTTTGCATTGCCCCGACCTTCAAGCAACAAAACATGAAGAATACTTCTCCAACAGCTTTCATGGCCGGGAAAATGCTTTCACCAACTCTTGCCTGTCAAGAGGCCAATGGAGGAACAAATGGCCCACTGCCCCCATTTTCGGCTCAAGGCTTCTAGTCTGGCAGCCATGGCCCATGGCAACCTGTAAATCAAATTGTAATTCCAGCAAACATTACCAACATTGCTGGATGTTTGTGTCTTTGTGCACTCTTTAGACATGAAATCGAGGAAGGTCATTAGCAAGTATAGCTGACCTATCTACAGAAAAAAAAACATCCACGAAGAAGCTGCTCTAATCCAATATGTGGAATAAATTCTCCAAAAGAATTGGAACTGTCATTTGATGCGCAACAGTGTCGGTAGGCAACCTTTTGAGTTCCCAATTGGAAGGTTGTCCAACTTGAAAGCTTATACGCATGCACCTATATTCTTTGCATTTCTTGGACCAAAGCTACAGAATTCACACATTGACATTCCCGAACAAATCCAGGTATGAAGCATTGTTCAAAACTTCTATATATGGCAGTCTTATGTGCAAAACGACAGTTCAACAAATAAGCTTGGGAGGCACAGCCTTGTTATGCCTTGTTCAATCATTGCACTATCTGATAGCTGTTCAAGTCCTGCAGTAACCTGGATGATGGATCTTATGGTTAGATGACCAAGTCAATTTTCACGTCTTTCTAGTGTTCTGAGAACGTGTCCACCGAGTTCATCCGAGGTCCATTTTGAGTGACCTGAAATTGAGCTTGTGACTTCCATGTATTTTCTGAAAGGAATATGGAAATACGACGTATATTAATATGTTATCATGTTTTCTCTTTTTCTTTATATCATATATACAGGTATGTTTCCCTGGACACTGCCTTGGATTACCAGCGCCCCTTCAAGCATCCATAACACTAAATGACCTCCCATCCACTCGCAGTGTTTCTTCCATTTTCTGCGATGGGTGCGATGATCAATGTAATAGATGATCGATCAAGGATGCTTACAATGATTCCAAAGTAGCAAAGGCATCATGGCCCTTTTTGAAGCCACAAATCAAGCCCCTTGCCGGCAATGGATATTTCATGAGACTTCAATCTGGGGTTGCTTCAATGGGCAGCTCCTTAAAGGACTTCATGTTTGCCAATGGCAGCAGGAGCTTCACGATATTGCCAAATCGTATTCACCTCAGCTTCTGAGAACATTTTGACTCCTGAATTCCCCCCTTCGCCCATCAAGTTTCAGCAGAAGCACCTACAAATCATGTGGATAAACACACAAACCTTGAGGATTTGTTTATGCCAAGTTGACCGACCTGGCCTACATTTAACCTGGGGTTATTTTAACAAGCACCTGGACACAGCAACATTTCTAGAACAGATTGGAGACTGTTAAGCTTTACGGGAGGCTTTGAGAATTGCGGCTGTCATTTGAAATTAGAATGTAATGAACATGTAAAGCTATATGATGATATATGTAACAAGAATATGCTTTATCATTTGGAGGTTTAATTCTTCAAGATCTTATCTTTTCTACGCAAATCAAGGTGATTTAGGATCCAAACACACTCAAATTTAGACATCCATAATTATGAATACACACATTATACAAGGCAACTGATTTTCTCTTGTCATTCAGCGAGCAACCCCGGTTGTTGAATAGGCATCAAACGGGGGACCACCTGTTTCGGGGGTATCAAACTATCAACCGGTCTCCAAGATGGGAAGGAGTCACTGTGCTTTTTACACCGCAGTATTCAATCCACACTGGCTGCAAGCGGTTTCCCCAAAAGTTGAATGGTTCAAGAAAGAATTTTTAGAACGATGTGTACACAATCAATATCCATGTTATGAAAAATAAATGATCTACTTGTACATACATCAATCTACCCCTCTTATAGTTCCGTCTTCTACAATTTGAAATTTCTTAATGTATCTGCTCCGGATCTATCTGCAGCATTGGCCAAGCAAATCCCATCACCTCAGAACTTGAAGTTTCAATTGGATATACTACTTTTTTGTTTATCCCCAAGAGCTGGTAAACATGGCAGACAACAACATCCCCAAAAACAGATCGCGCAAGAATTGGCTTGGAGTTTTGAAGGTACAGCAAAGCTGAAACGGCCAAGATGCAGAGTATTTGTCATGAAACCAATCCTGCCAGACAAAGGTGTCAACCAAATGATTGCCAACCTGGAACTTCTACTGATTATTTTTTTCATCTTCCGATCAAATTATTACAACAGACTTTAAGCATCAAGCTATACCTGCTGTGGTGGTGTAAACAATCGTAAACACATTGATACATTCTCCGATATTAGGTTGTTGAATATGGATGAATATGGACCTTGTTCTGCACTCGCAGCTGTTGGCCGTTGCTCTTGCTCATGACTATCTCCGGCCCAGAAATGCAGCACTTCCGTTTGTCTTTACATCACCATGGATTTGAGGTGGCAGTAACTCTTTGCCAGGAAGTTCAGTCATCTCATTTGAATTGGCTCGCAAGTATATATATATATACATATATATATATGTATACATATAAAGCAATATATATATATAATTAGCATATGTTCCCTTTGCCCAAATGATGACAGGAACACTTGACGTGGCATGTTGGAACATGTATGCGCCTTCAGTGCCTGTGGGCGATCCTCTGGTGCCAACTTTAAGATACGACCTTACTGAGCTTGGAGGTTGAGTTCCATGCCAACCGTTGACTTTTTTCGTGGTGTAAGCATGCTTCAGTGTGGAAGAAGAGAAGGGTTGTTGGCCTTTTCTTCTATGTCCGTGTAACAGTTTTAGTGTGACTTGGATATGGTTAGTTTATATTTCTATACCTAGTCGTTTTCCATTCCGTTCATGTTCCGTTCATAATTGTATAATGAATCACAGACCAAAAAATCGTGGAACCATCATTAGTCATCATTCGGAGACATGTTCCTACAAAAAAACAAGGTGAACAATTTTTGCAGCGTTGAACAGGAAGGTCAACACTGGGTAACAAGTTAATCAGATCTGGCGGAGAAGTCCCCTCATCCTTCAATAGTGTCCCTCGACATTTGGGAAAAAACACTGGAGAGATCATCACTGCAATCTTACCCCGGGATGGTACCATCATTAATGCTTATATACATTCAATCATCTCAATAGGTCATTTGGATGATTTTTACACAGCTGATTTGTTGAGTCCAAGATAGTGCAGAAATGCAAACAAGTATGAAACAGTTTAGAACCTGGAGCATTTCCAACGCCACACAGAGGTCTGACAAAGAAAACATTTTCATCATATACATATACATACGTAGACATGAATCAAACAGATGCTAAAGTTTCAGTGAATCACTTTTTGCCCAACTACCATGTTTCTTTTGGGAAACCTTGAGAACGCTTGGACTGCTCGATTGCTATGCAGAACAACTCCCATACTCCCTCTGACCCATTCCCATTGAAGAAACTCTTCCATCTCCATCCAACGCATCAAATCTTTTTGACTTGCCGGCTATGGAATTGACAAAAAAAGTCATCTTGAAGTTCAACGTTACAACTTTCATCAACTTGCATGTTTTTTTCCAAGGTACGACATCTCAACCACTCCTCTGCAGCATTGAAGTATGCAGAAGGACCATAGGAGTCCTTGTCAAACCATCAAATTTGCAATGTTTCCAAACACCTATGATGATAAAGATGGTTGTGTTACTATCACAAATGCCATGTTTGGGTGGCACTAGTATGATGATGATGATGATGATGATGATGATGATGATGATGACGATGATGACGACGATGACGACGATGATGATGATGATGATGATGATGATGACTAGTATGATGATGATGATGATGATGATGATGATGATGATGATGACGATGATGACGACGATGACGACGATGATGATGATGATGATGATGATGATGATGATGATGATGATGATGATGATGATGGTTGTGCTACTACTACAGAGAGGCGTCCACTTTCCAGTCAAATTTCTGTAAATCTTGGAAACTGATCAAACTACATATGTTTTCACCCAGCTTCGGCATCAGAGTAGTGCCAGTTCAGGTAGTACCTGCAAAGATGATTGCAAGGTCCAAGGTCATCTCAAAAAACATGCAAACATGTTCACACTGGTATACCAGGGTGTAGTATATTACATGTACATGTGAATCATATTACATCGATAGATACATTGTAGTGGGCATGGATAGGGACGAAAGAATAGGCATGATGGAAAAATACACATGATTACAAAAAAAAGTCATACCAAGCACATGAGTTGCAGCTGCCATGTCCGGTAACGGAATGACAAAACCTGTCCAAACGAACCTACATAACACATAACACATTTCATCCATAAGTTTGGTATACACAAACCAAAAAGACATGCAATACAACGTTTCATCTTCGAACGCCACAGGTACAACGTTTCACGATACCATCGTATCAAAACACCGCATTGAAGCGCTAAGGTTGTCACTTTGAAACGACAAGATTTCAGATGTTTCTATTCTCACTTGGATAATCTCCGTAAATATCCAAACAACAAACGCATGGGAAGTGAATCCTAAACATGGGAAGGTTGTTCCTCCCATCTGCTGCCTGGCATCTACCAGCTGCCGCAAGTGGAAGACTTGGTCGCGGCAATGAAACTCCTGGAGCCCCGCATCCGGAGTGTGTGGCGACGTGAATAAATCGAATCTGTGTGATTTTCATGTGATTTCAATGATGTTGGGAGACAACTTTGGATCATTTATCAATAGCCATATTTCAGCCATATATACATACATACTTTATGTACACATATAAATGACATTCATGTCATTCATGTGACTCATGATCATCAATACAAGCATCAATTAAGACTCCTTAGCTCTCACCTTTGCATGGTCAAAGCCAGGCACCTGGCCATACCTCAATTTTTTGGAGATGAAGGCGTTCCATTTTCACCAGCATCAGGGCTTGAACTAACATCAAAGATACAAATACAGTTAATGGCTGAAGAAGTCAACATGTGTACTTAGTACTTGTATACTTACCAACAAAAAGGCAATTTTTTATTGAGATCTTGCACCTTGAGTAGGTGCTGTCTCATGTGTTTTCATAGACAAGCCCAGGTACCAAGCAGCAAAATGTGGGAAATCATCAGGAACTGCGGGTGTTCGCGTACTCATGGCTAACCGGGGTGTTTCGTGGGTGCTTCTCCGACAGCTTTTCCTTCAAACTTTAAAACATTGAAATTCCTTCAGTGGAAAATTGACAAGGTACACCGTCTTTGGGGGAAGAAATTGTTCTGCAACAGTATGAAACACACATTAAGCAAAGTGTTGGAAGCCTGTCTTTCCGTGTCCATGATCTTTCTCTGTGAACTCGATCCAACAGCTGAAGGCTGAAGACTAGAAAAAACCTCTGGAGTGGCTCTCCCGCAGGCAAAGATCTCTTTGTATACGCTTCCAAATTGGAACGCTCATAGAATACTTTCTTTGAAACATGCTTGACATGAATTTGACAAGAGTTTGAAACATTCCGAGCTTGCTCTACTCAAGATAAGAATATATATATATATATGATATATATAACGAGAAAATCCTCCTGATCATTGCTCTCATAGCAATGCTTCCTTTTTGGGTTTTGCAAAGGTTCCCAAAGATCGATTCAACTCTAGGGGCTCATGGTACTGCACCTGATGTTTGGAAACATGTTATTATGTTAACTCTGGGAAGTGAGTGTATATATACCTAGAGCCCCAATGACCTCTATTGATGCAGGTCAAGCCCACCAAAACAAGGCCTTTTCCAATCAAAACAAGGGTCATTTGGGTTCTAGGTATCTGTATACGCAGTATATTTCAACACTATGCGACATGCCTTTTTGAATACATGTAACAATGTAGCAAAACAATCATACAATTTTCCAGTATCGAAACTTCTTTTGGTGGGGGTGACTGCAAGCCTTTCTGACGTCAGCAACCCACATGCTTTGCGGTAAACATGTTCCACAAAGCGAGGGCATCCAACAAGTAGATATCGAGATATGGTGGTTGCATGTGCGTTTGTGGTGGTATTTGTTGTGGAGCCACTCCCCTGCGTTATTATGGAAACGTTGAGAGTGCAATCATCAAAAGTATGGAAATTCTATATATGTCCTCTTTTGGGGGGAAGAAAAATGAGAGTGAAAGAATATGAAATAAATCCTTGCAAGTGCAATCACTCTTGATAAATTCTGACGCAATTCCTCATACGTATCTGGCACGTTCCGACAAAGCGCATCCATCTGATTTAGTCACAGGTATCCCATCCTGAAACCATTATTGTTTCTTTCTCCCATGTCGCACTTGGCTCAACCCAGTACAATTCCATGAACTTTTCTATGAGTTTCCATGTCTCAGATTCTCAGTATTCCCGATACATATTCCCATTCAATTGTCTTTGTAACTGGCATCATGCAGCAATGGTCAAACAAGGGCCCGTTGCTACAAAACATGTTCAATTCTCCAAAACTCATTGTGCTGTGCTTGGGTTCCCAGCATGGAAGAAACCCATCCATTGTTGGTCAGTGCATCACCCTTGTAACATTTGTAACACCAGGATCAAGATAGATTCGGGGGCAACTCCCACAAAATGGATCAAAAGTCCGAGCTTATACTCACCAGAAGATAAAAGTTGCGTCATGTACTTCGGCCATAGGGGTATCACTAACATCACCAAACCGGGTCGGAATTCATTTTTCCCTGCCATATGCCACGATTGCCGCAACTCAGCAACTCCTTCAGGGAGGTTGGATAGTTTTGGGCATGTTTTGGCAAGACCCTGAGTGGCTAGGTGTGCCCGAAACCTACTTGGGGATTTTGAGGCTGGAAACCCTCCAAAAGAAGACCAAAGGCTTTTGAGGTTCCATGTATGCATATTCCCATCTAGAAGATCATGTAGTAAAAATACCGCCAGGCGCTAGGGTTCGCCCATCCACCAACATTGGGTATCTTACCGACCAACTATTGGTTTACTTTTAGGTTTGGTTTTAGGGTTTGATTTTAGGGTTTTGGTTTTAGGGTTTCGTTTTTAAGGGTTTGTGTTTTAGGGTTTAGTTTTAGGGTTTAGGTTCTAGGGTTTTGTTTTAGGGTTTAGTTTTAGGGTTTTGGTTTTAGGGTTTAGTTTTATTTAGGGTTTGTGTTTTAGGGTTTCGTTTTTAGGGTTAAGTTTAGTAAGCATGTAAGGTCCCTAAAATTGCGTTATTTACACGGGATTTGCACCACATCACCATGAGAACACAAAATCTTGAGATTTGCGGCGACAGTTTTGTATTGTAAAACACAAGAAAGGGTCCCAGAAATCCCAAAAAACGGGTCGGCCGCTACTGCGGTACATATAATGGCAAGGACACTGAAATACCGATATTTACATCACATTTGCCACATTCCGAAACTAGTGGCGTTGCAGCCGCGGGTAAATGTCGGCTCCTGGCCGTAAAAATACAAGGTCTGTGTGCATGGACCGAGTGGTCTACATTTCACAAACATAACTAACTATGTAGCAAGAGTAAAAATCAACGTCTATACATACATATATATGCACGTAACTATTTACGCATAGTATGTACTCATATGTACTCGATACTGTATACGTTTGACTATTCCAGTTCTCAGAAATACCAAACAAGCGATATGTCTAACAACATGTTTCGGCCCCTGGAACATCAATTCATAGCAGCCGTTCTTTGATAATCCGATTGAGTGCTCAATTTAAAAGACGTCTGTGAGCAAAACATCTTATTGTCAACCATAAACTGCAACTCTGGATATCACTAGGTATTTCATTTCTTTTATATATACATATATATATATATATCTGATTGTGACAAACATTGATAAAAAATAAACTAAATAGAGAACCCCCACTACTCTCCCCCAAGCAAATTTCGTTTCCGTGTGTTGGGTGAGGTCCTTTTGGGACATGTCACTGTTATTGTTCCGAGGTCCATTAGATTCACCACAACGTATCACTAAAAATGGCGGTTTCAAGCCATCTGAAAAATATTCGTCGAATTGGACCAGTTCCCCAGGTAGGTATGAGTTTCAAAAATGTTAGAAACCACATGAAACTACCAATCTGATCATGATTCACCAACCTTTCATCAATTGCTTTCCAGTAGCCTTTTTTGAAAGAGTCTTTTCCAGTCGACAGGCATTTTTTCCTGTTCTTCATCATTAGGGTCAGGGAGGCTTCTGATGCCCCGAAGCATAACCATAGACACAACGCGTTGATGTTGATGAAATGTGATCAACACAATCTCTAAGCAAATTCAAATCAGGTGACACTTCTTGAACCAAACCAGTTTTGTTGCAACAACACACGTTGTGACGTTACCAAAATGCGTTATATGACTATCGGAACGAAAGCATTGAAACCTCTCAGGATAGACATTCATTCCGCAATTTGTAGTCAACTTCACCGATGTATGATACAGCTTGGGATGCATCTCATCCTGACATGGAACGTTCAGAGTGCTGCAGCAGGACTCTGGTTGTGAAATTTATAATCGATCTGAGCCACTGAGATCTTTGTTGGCTCAAACGAGAAGCGTGAAACCGATTCTACTCCGTGGCTCTGGGTAGGGTAAACTGAAGCTCCGTGAAGAGCTCTTCTTTTCGTTCTTATCAACACTTTCTGCAGGGAATGTGTTTTATTATATATCCAACACATCAGGTTTACCCTCAGCCCCTAGGCGCCTGTGCCAAAGTACGTGGTCAGGACATTCCAAGAGAACTCTACCGGTTGGTTCGCTACAATGCTCTATCTCTATGGTCACCATAGTCTATGGCTGTTGCACTAGAAACGGGCAATGGCTTTGAGATATCTTGCCTAATACGGTTGATGAAAGGAATCCTGCATCAACCCCGATGCAGAAAAACCATGGGATAATCGGTATGAACCTGTTAGCCCTATTTCTTCCATCAACCGTGTTCAATTCTCGAGTCGAGACAGATTCCGCTTCTCGGACTCCCCTCCCCATACAAGCAATTTCACAACACGGCTTGTGTGATCATGAAATGATGTTTTCCTTCCCAAACCGTGAGCTGCTAAAATTGTATCATCTGCGAAACCACGTCCTTTGGAGTTCATTATTCCAATAGCTCACAGTTTCAGGACGGCTTGCGAAGGACCTTGCAGAACAAAAACCCCACCACACACACACACACACACTCACCACGAATAAATTGGAGTGGGTAGTTGGCATTTAGTGTTGTTTGCAAATAAGTTTGTGGTTTACAAGTCTAGGATATTGCAAGCTCTAGGCATAGGACCAATAGAAATCCAGTACTCATTAAGCCAATAGACCCTTTCCTGCCGTATAGGTATACGCATAATTATATACACATACATGTATATATATATATATGTATATATATATAGTATGTTGTTTGTATATTACCTACATGAAAGTAACATACTTTTAAGTATAGCATCCACCCAAAGCTTTAAAGGTTAGCCGTTGGCTGAGTCAGCATCTGGCTTTCCCAGTAGAAGCTTCACGACCAACCTTGAATCATCAACACACCACCTGATGCCTGTGCAGCCATATGTGGCGGCATCATCGTTGGTACTCCTGCAGTCTGGCAAGGGGACAAGTTTCAACCCATGGTGAGGTATGTGGTTATTTAAGCATGCACTGATGGGGTCTCTTGACTCTTGACATGCAAAATTGTTTGACTGCAAAATAAACAGTACATACATGTATCCTTATCATCACCTGTTTCATACAAGTACATTTTTCTTCAAATTATATCGTAGTAATATCAATCAAAAACAAATAACAACACGTCACTTGTATAGTTGAAATAAAAGATCGTTGGTCGTCCCGTGCTCCCACCAGATTTTCAGACAGGACCTGGTGCTTGAGGTACCCATGACCTGGTAGGCATCGGGGGGAGGGGACATGGTGACCCACCAAGATGGTTAACAGATTCTCAGTGTTTAGTGAATGAGGATCCCAAACAAAATTTTGTGTTACAGTCTTTTGGCGTCCTTGTTCTACGGGAGTACCCCAAGTAATATGACATATGCGCCAAAGCAAAACCGAGAATTGGTTGGGAACTGGGTGCAACATATTTCTCACTTCCGTATGCTTGGATGATTACTGGAATCAGCAAAGGGTTGGCAAGCGCCCTGTAGCCCCCAGCCCCCGTATATCAAACATCCATAAAAACCACTATTCTGGTGGGTTATCCCTTAGTTACCAACCTCTGATCGATAACATCGGTGGTCATAGAAACACAAATCCGAAATGGAAGGGTGCCTTTCAGCTAAACCCCTGAAAGGATGGACAGCGGCATGGCACAAAAATACTGAACAGCGAGCCTGGATTCGATTTAGGAATTTTGATGTTTCAATGCCAAGGGTGGACACCACGACCAAAGATCAAAACACGCCAGCAGGTTTAGCAACAAGAACAACATCATCACTGTCAAGAGCCAAAGATATTGACACACGGTTCTAAACAAAAACCACAGTCACAGCAACAATGCATCCTTGCAACATGCGCAAACACAAACGCACGTATCAATATGGGATACACATGATCCAGTGGACACGTAGACTGTAAAGTGACTGTAAACTTCATATAGCATACAGTAAAAGTAAAACTCATTATTGAGGAAGACTGTATAGTGTAAGGAACGAAAATGATAGACAACACAATCAAACTAGACAATAATATAATTTGACATATATGGGTCGCATTAAAAGATGGCACAGAATGTAATTGAATGTACTTGACAGGGTGTTTCTGCCTTGTTGTCCAATTTCGTATTGTTTTGAGGGGTGACCTCGCTCTATGAAGCAACTATCCTGATCTGTTTCTGGACTCAGTCCTACACTGTTCTGCACCTGAACATGGATCCCAACCACTGATATATGCTGATATCTTGATTACGTATATTTATTTGTATATCTGAAAATACATTACATCATACACATGACTTGCACAATAAATATTTCATGCAACATGAACTACCTATTCTGCTCTTGGGATGTTCCTCCAGCTTGTTTCACCAGCTAAAAGAAAGTATGATCTAAAAGTGAAGTTTCAAACAAATCTGGGTATGCCACCCCAATTATAGTACAAATTCTACTCTTCAATTAACCAAACAAAAGCTGTGAGTCATATGGATGTTTCCGAAAACAGTGGTACCCCCCAAATCATCCATTTTAATAGGGTTTTCCATTATAAACCATCCATTTTGGGGGAAACACCCCTATTTTTGGAAACACCTATATGCAGGCACGTCAACATCCCCCAACAAACTTTCGGAAAGCCTCATCACAAAGCCGGTCCGGGGAATACCATTGGGTGCCACCTGAGTGTCATGGACAACAACCTTCGCTCCAAGGAGCGAAGGTGAAAATAGAATGCTCCAAATTTGAATGTAAACACAATCTACCTCTGTAATCATACTTACATTGAAAAAATATTTCTGGATACATCTAAGTTCATATCTTTAACAATTCATTACATTTCACCACCAAAGAGAAAAGGGATTCAACAGCTTCTTTCAACAGCCTCGTTTTTTGTGGCGCATGGAAGCCGCATGTGAGGTCGAATCAGCCAAGTCACAGGAACGCTTTGTACCCCAAGGACCGGTGCCATGGGGTAGCCACGTCGCCGACCTGATGCTAAAAATTCCATTAACCTTTTGGGGTACTCCTGGGAAGCGAAAAACTTTAGATTTCTGTATCTTTTGGAGAATATTAGAAAAGTGGAAATTGTAAATGCCATGAAATCCCAAGGTTTTCAATCAAATCCTAGCTGCTTAGCAATTTTAGAAAATTCCAAGGAATATGCAAGCCCCAAAAAGTCACCGGCCCAATGGCGGACCTCAAAAAATACCCATCTCCCAACCACACGGAAACAAACCCAAGGCCAAGTCAAACCACACGGCCCCCATCCAACTGACAAAGTAACTTCATTTTCTTTGCAAAGATACTGGGATGCACCGAAAAAGTGCCACTGCCCAAAGACGAACTTGGTGAAAGCATTCCTGTGAAGTCACCTGGCTTGATGACGTAGTAATGAAGAGTTTTTGCTTGGGATACTTGAGAGGCAAATATTTCGGTCTTCCATATCTTGAAATTTGAGAAGCACTTTGTGGGATAGTCCAAAGGTATCACAGCTCAAAAAAGTCCATGCAAACCATCAAGAATTGCAGGTTGCGAACCACTTCAGCAACCACATGACCTGGGTCTTAATATATCCAGCTGAGTCAGTACCTAACTTGTGAAACACGCTCACACAACACAACCCATTTCCTGACGTTTCCTGCATATGCCAAACTACAACAACATGTGGATATTACTATTATATATCCTTACTACACATCTACAAAAATCATCCCATGGATTAGCTTATCTTATGATATATCTTGAACCCAACCGTGCCTGGCCGCTCAGCCTGGTGGGTGGGGGTTGGTTGGTTGTGACTGTGACCTCCCAACCTGCTACTACAGCTCAAAAAAGCATCCAAAAATGAACTGAAAATAAGATATGCTTTTGCAACTTGAAGTATGAAAGAACTCAACCCTCTTAAGGACAAACCCTCAACTTAGTTTGTGTTTCCAACTTTTACAGCTTAAAACTCCATATTTACTGATACCTGGGAACTCAACATCGCTTCCAGGTGCAAAGCTTGGATACCAATACCTGGATTCCCAGTACAATTTACTGTTGTGATGAAATATACCCAATAAAATGGAAAACTTTTAGGTCCCCCGAAACATGTGAAAAAAATGTGATAAGCTCAACCCAACATTCTAAAAGAATACATATGATGGTTATATATATATAATACATCCCAATAATTAAAGGTCTCGGAAACGATTAACAAAAACGCCTCAAAAACCCCCTAAGATGAAGGCAGGCTCCTCCAAACAGCTTGGAACCTGCCTGGACTGCACGACGAAGCTCTTGTGCTGCTAACAGCAAAAGCCTGACGTCCGAGTGAGCTTCGGTTTCAGATACGGAATCCAGTTTTTCCGACCTCAAAAAATTGCCATGGGATATCTCATGAAATCCCAAGAACACAGCGGTTAGACAACTTGCATCCGATTTTCTTGCATCCTTATCACTCTTCAAAATACCAATGTTTCAATGAGAGAATGCAAACAACTTCATCGAATTGGTCTGTTTTTCCACCAATTTGTGAAGCTCCACACGAGCGTTCCAACAATATTTCACCGACAGTTCCTGTGGCTAAGCTTTTGAACCTTCGATGGCCAAACTTCTCAATGTTCAGACTTTCCAAGTCCTTCCCCGATAGGTACGACTGGAAACGGAACGAGACTTGTCTGTTGATTTTGTAAGTCAAACCTGCACTAGTTGATATGATAAACCCTCCGAACTGGTGCATAATGTCCATCAAGTACTTCCATGGTACTTCCTGATACCACAGTGTTTTTCTTCCATATCAGCTGTTCCTAGTAGGTGTTCCTTGATTCCTAAGTTTTGACCCAGGGAAGTCTGTGCCTGGATGTCTACATGCCTGTAGGTCCGCCTTACGTCACTTAGGTCTGTAGATGTTTAGGGCATATTTTGGGAGTATGGATGCGTATGGTGCGTATGACTGACCTTCTGACAGACGGACGGGACGGATAGTATGTATAGCTATACTTGGGGATGTATGGTTGGATTGATGTATGGATGTAGAAACACATCCATGCACTTGTGCATTTAGAAAGATGAACATGGCCAACCAAAAATGGAACACATCAATCATCATGTTTGGATCTTCTAGGGCACGCGACACAGTCTGTTGCAGGAGACTCCTCATCTGTGAGCGACAAGAGCACTGCACCGGAGATGGCGTGTGTATGCACCTGGGTGCTATAGGTGAGATGTCAAAAGTCTGCGAATGGTCTTGGCTCCAGTGTCTCCCATTCTAATCTATTTTCATTTTTCTATTTTGATAGTGGCTTTCAAAGGAGCAGAAGTTTGTACAAAGTCTGAATGCTACACCGTGCAAGTTCACACAGCAGCCATTCAGAAGTTTGATTCCACGGGAGGTCCTTTAAAATTGCCAGTGTCCTTCATGCTATACTTCTGCTAGTAATGCTGGATATTGGAGGGGGACCCACTATTTCCATCAATTTTTTCTACATTTGCATCAATAAAACGATTGAGAAAATCTATGATTCCAGGGGTTTTTGCTCGATTTTTGTTTTCTTTTAAAGTAGTGGTCGTACTTTGTG
This sequence comes from Breviolum minutum Mf 1.05b.01, assembly GCA_000507305.1. Lineage (NCBI taxonomy): Eukaryota > Dinophyceae > Suessiales > Symbiodiniaceae > Breviolum > Breviolum minutum. The sequence goes on along the minus strand of DF239582.1, from coordinate 70,885 downwards.
CATTCTTGCCCCAATTTGTGAAAGCCAGCAACCAATTTACCACCATCCCTCAAACTTGCCCCAGGGCACCACATCGATGATGTCCATTGGCACACTAGACAATTGCATAAGGAACACTGCCACATCCTCCTGGGGTTGGGTGGTTTGGGTGCTCAAAACCCACACAGGTGAGAGAATTTAGTAGCTGATCTGATTAGACATCTATTTTTTTATCCGTACGCATCCAGCATTTGGTCAGTGTAAACACTTCTTCCTCAACATATTGGAAAGCCTTGACTTGCGTGGAATTGCATATCCCATATGGAAACCCTTGGCGTTGTTCCCATCCTCTGTCCAATCTCGGATCGGTTTACCCACCTCACAGCTGTCGGCAAGAGGTGGGATCCAACTCTGATGGTGATATGCTCCATGACTCCATGCCCTCATGCCTACATTGTATTTGATTTATTTCCTATAAATACAGAGTCTGCACAGTATATATAATGTGTATATGATATGTAATAGTAATTAAACATACATTGATGTTACTAGTACGTACAGTAGAAGATTGAATAACTATCTGATACAACGTTGAGACATTTCGAATTGCCCGGGCTTACCAGGCTTAACTTTGAATTCTATCCAATCAATGCACAACATCCAAAATTTGAAGTGTACGTATGCAGTCAGCTCTTGTCTGACTTCACACTCAAGGCTGCTTATCATAACAATAGTTGTTGCCATCCAGCATAGACCCCATAAGGAACCGCTTGCGTTCTTGATTCTAGGAATGGAAACTGGATGAACACAATTTCCAACATCCACACCACCAACGATGCCAACAGCAACAACACCAATAATTACTACTACGACTACGACTACTACGACTACTACGACTACTACGACTACTACGACTACTACGACTACTACGACTACTACGACTACTACGACTACTACTACTACTACTACTACTACTACTACTACTACTACTACTACTACTACTACACTTGCTGCAAATTTCCACCTTTCCAAGGTTGCCCCGGCCTGAGCCATTGCCGCAGTGCAATTTGTCGATGGCACTGAAAGAGACCTTGAAAGACGAACCGCTTCGCCAGTTGGTGTGGAAATCATGCAAGACGTAGGATCTGCGAATACTGATTCTACAAACCAACGGGCATCACCTTTTTTTATCAATCTCTTCCACTTTCTTTCTGGACTCCCCTGCATGTATCAACTGAAAATGAACTGTTTTGAGATCTTGTTTTGAAATTCTATCGGGACAAGCTAAAACAAAGGAGATACTGTTGATGGAAGAAATCCTGCGCCAGTTGATACGGTAAACATCCCATTATTTACAGGGTATTATACATCCCAGGTGGTAACAGGATTTTTTGCCATCAACAGTAACGACCTGTTCCTTTCAAATCAAAGGCACGGAGTCTCGGCCATCTCCACAGCTACAGGTTCCACAGGAGTACCTGATTTGAGATACATGGCTCCGTTATGTACCATTTGAAAGGACAAAATCTTGCAACAAGTTAAACTTCTGCAAACGCCTTTTTATCTATGGGATATGAATGGGATATCTACTCTATGACCATCAAGAGTAGGATTTTGCCCATCAACAGTAGGATTCAGCCAAAGTTACAGTGATTTCTTTCATCTACAAATGTCTGATCATCTGTGGATGCTATAGACATCTATAGACGCAGTTTCAAGTTTGAAGCTAAAATGGTACAAGTATGAAGCTTTCCACTTGATGCTGGAATGGTACTGATATTCAAATATGAAACGTTGAACCAGAAACCTACAGAACATATGATTGAAAGCAAACAAATAATAAAAGCAGAATACAAACTGCAATGATAAGTTACCACTTTTTACGAAGAGTCGTAAATTAAGTCAACCCTGCTCAACCTTTGGTTGTATTGGCAGCTTCATCAGTTCTTTAAATCAGGTTCCAGCGCTTCTGGCATCTTCTGCGCACGTGACTCCACTGCTACTGGCTCTGCCAAGGCCATAACACCTGCCATCTCGGGTGAGGGAGTTACCCAGAATCCGATGTGACTGATCTTCGGGTGTTCTATTGTCTTCTACTGACGCTCGGAAGTCTACAAAAGGAAAGGGACGACAGTAGGTAAGACAGTCTTAGACTTGTAGATGAAAGCACTAAGTTCCAAAAGGATGGGTCGCTGCGGAAACCATCTATTTATCATATGCAGAAACTCCGCAATGTATGTATTGTATAGGGACTGAAACTGAAACCTGCAAAGATAAAAAGTACCTCTGTGCAAATGATCACTGTAAATATATAGTATCGAATATGCCATAGTGTCACATCATTTCCAAAAGAAAACAATATGGCTTCATGATTCATGTCATTAAACATCCCGACCCTAGCATTCACTCACCTGCTTTTCAAACCAAACCCTGCAGGAAATCGGGTCTCCCACCCCTGTCTACCACGGGAGCTTGACTCTGGAAAGGCAGCAACCTGTTTTGGCCGCAACGGGCGACGCATTTCTCTCAACTTGTACTGCTGTTTCTTCATCAACGGATGTAGAACAAGGATGAATCTCAAAAGATTTAGCTTGTAACACATGTAACACTACTAATTAACACATTTAAATGTATTTTAATACTATTTACATTATTTACCGCCATGATGCACAAGCATCCTAACTTCTAACCCTTTCTGATCCAAGCCGCTTTTGGCTAGAGCTGGGTGTCGGGTTCGTCGGCTGTTGGACCGTCGACCTGCTAGGGAACTCCCGTGCTGTGCGAATCATACAGAGGGAGAACGGAAAGAAACACACTTGAAGGTCTCAAAAAGAAGTGTGCAGAGATATGAGCCAAATGTCTCCAACATACAATGTATAAACTCAATGTAGTGTGACACAGCTGTATGTGTAGGCATGCGCAATGTGCCAAAAAAAATCAAACATGACTATGTATCAGTACTAAAGAGCAAAGTGTGCATTCGCAACCCTTGATGTCCAGCAAACCCACGTCACATTTATGCCGTATGATGGCGGATGTCTTCTCAAATGTGGGCACGTTTTGAAAACACGACTGCTTTATATGTACAGTACATGTGATGTATAGTTTTGCCTTTTACCTCTTTTGATTATCTTGCTTTGGCAGTTCACAACTATATAGTTCTGACACGACTTTCCATTCAATGGACATCGTGCGATATTTCATCATTTTGAGGACCGATTCCAAATGATGCGCCTGGAGACCATAGCTGGAACGGCACGACTGGAGGTCTTAGCCAGGATAGCTGTTGATCTTGCAGGTATTACACTTCCAAACATTCAAGCTCCTTTAACCCACCAAAATACAGAAAATAAAGAATCAACTGACTTGAAAACACACATTTTTTGGGACCCACCCACCAAACCCCCAAAAAAACATCCCATGTCTGTAGTAAAGTAGGCTCCCAACCCACGCAGGTGAAGCGCAGGAGGCGGCACCTGATGGTATATTGATTGGGATGTTCACCCTTCCAACACTCTGAAAAAGGATAATGGTTCAATAAGGATTCCATACACAAAAATAGAGAAACCACCTAGATATCATGATTCTGGTATTACTATCTTGGCTATTTTTTTCAAGAATGATAATATCTAATATGATCATGGTGACTCAACAAGCACAGTTTTCACTAGTATGAAAGGTACATGTATACACCGGGTGCCAAAAAACATGGCTATATTCCAGGATTTTAGGGTGCGGAGATGGAGCACCAAAGGATCTTAATTGGAGTTGGTACCCAAACTGGAGGTTTTAGACGCCACTTGTGAGACTAAAATAAACGTGCGAGGTGAACGTGAATGATGCAACAACAAAAAACATGGTACCATCCATGTTCAAGCCAGAGGAGTCCGCGGAGTTTTTTAGAAACATGCTTAAACATAGTGCAATGCATTTGAATTTTACAAGATGTTCGAAGGCTTCGAAGACTTCTGAGTTGATCCGATTTTGAAATACCTGCATCCTCATTCCTGGGTACATCATGTCCATCCGAGCACGTGTCTGAGTCCGGAGACAGTTGCGCCACACAAAAACATACCGACGTTCAGCAAAGCCCCAAAATCGACGGCATGTTCACCCAACAATCCAAATGAAACCAGGAGATATGCTTATAGTAGCGGATATGCCGCCCACAAACAGGTTATGAACAGGAAAAACAGTTAGAGGTTTACTGTGCAAGTACAAAAAGCTCCAAACACTGCGATGCAAAATCCCTCTCATACTCGCACAAGCGCACGTTACAGTAACGTCAGCACTGTACAAAACTTGTGACACAATTTAATAATGAAGACTTACACACCTACATGATCTTACATGTCCGTTTCAATTGCCCCTCCCCTTCTCTCTAGATGTACATATAGGACACAGGTTACCACTTGAGACATCTAGGCATCATCATATGGTATTATGAGATGTCATGAATCCCGTGTCATCTATGGGGCCACAGCATGTCTGTACGCTTACATAGAATATGCCACAATTTGTTTTCACGCCATTGAACACCCCGACCCTGGCATTCACTCACCTGCTGTTCAAACCAAACCCTGCAGGAAATCGGGTCTCCCACCCCTGTCTACCACTGGAGCTTGACTCTGAAAAGGCAGCAACCTGTTTTGGCCGCAAGCGGCGACGCATTTCTGTCAACTTGCAGTGCTGTTTCTTCATCAACGGATGTAGCACAAGGCTGAACAATCTCAAAAGATTGAGCTCTTGCAAAAATACTAGTACCAATCAATAGATTTGAATAGATTTCCAAAAACTGTTCGTTTGGAGCTTTCCATGGTTGCACCTTTTTTTGTGCTCGAGATTCAGGATTATGCTCGAAAGGCAATCTTACCAAAAAAAAGTATACAAATGATGCTCAAGGTATATACATTATTGATCCTCATGATGCAAAATCATCGTAACCCTTTCTGATCCAAGCCGCTTTTGGCTAGAACTGGGCGTCGGGTTCGTCGGATGTTGGACTGTAGACCTGCTAGGGAACTCCCGTGCTGTGCAAATCACATGGAAGTTAAACTGAAGGAAACACACTTGAAGGTCTCGAAAAAGAGAAGTGCATGGTGATATGAGTTGAATCTCGAATCTTCACAAAATCCCCAAGGTTTGATTTTGAATTTCTCCTTGGAGAACCTACGCCCACTGCTATGAGATCTCAAACTCTCTCTTTTGAAATAGATCAAAATTATACACGTTTCCCTCATTTGTAAGCCATTTAGGCCATTTGGAAGGGGAACAACCCCATACCCTTCACCACGTACCTGGAGGCCATGGCTGAAATGGCGCGACTGGAGGTCTTAGCCAGGCAAGATGTTTTCCGACTGAGAGTTCTTACCACATCTTGTGGCGACCCGCGGAGATTTTTCAGGGAGGTCCCCACTTGCCGTTTCAATTCAAATCTTCATACTGTTGATGGTTGAGAAATCCTGCACCACATGGGATTGTTAAAACCCTATAAATAATGGGATAATCGCCAGTTGATATGGTCAATATCCATCAATATCCCATTATTTACAGAGTAACGGTGGTTGGCCTTGTGATTTCTGAACCATCAACAGATATGTATCATGCATCACTCAGTAGGCTCCACACCCAAGCAGGTGAAGCACATGAGGCACAACCTGGTTAGCTCAGAGGCCAGGCAGGCTGTTTATGGTATACACCCCCCCTGGTATCCCCAGGTCAAAAAAAACGTATAGATCCATGGCGCGAATACCATGATTGGAATATGTTAACATATATTAGAATTTCCAAATGTACATCTATACCTATAGCCATATCCTAAGTCTGCCTTTGGCGCTATTGGGCATCAAAACTGTGTATATTTTCGGCTTTGATGGGACTTAGTAACTTCACTTGCCATACATCTGTAACCCTACATTGACCTCCAACTAGATCTGCGGCAGCAACAGTGGCCTTGGGGCATCCTCCGTGCGGCATCCTCCTTGCAATCATTCCATGAAGGAAATTACAGAATGTACTTGTAGGATCCTAAAAAGGATGCCAAATTGTGCAACAGGCATATCATATTGGCTAGAAGATGCTACTACATAGTACGTAATTCACAACACAACATGAAACAAACATGTAAAACCAGGCAAATACAACTGCATGTAAATGTATACCTTGACTGTCCGTACAATTTCAAACCTGACCTTTTGGCTTGATGGTTCATCTATGAAATGTGAACAACTTCCGGAGAGCAAACAAACCAACATCAAAATATGGCTGGTGCTACAAGCAGTTTATAAGAAGCTTACTGGTATTGATAACGAACTTCCATAACGGCATCCAAAGAGCCTCTCCTGAGCAACACTCCCAGTCTCTGTATTCTCACGACCTGCCAAGCAACTAGGGAATGTAGGCTCACACTTCTTGGAGTGCTGAGTGAATGCCAGCAGATTTAAATTCAATATCAATCTTTGAACATCGATTGTAAATCTCTGCACCAGTTGGACCACAAGCAAAATACTCATAAAGTGAGGACGATAGCAGCCTATTAGCATGTTTTCTCTGACGTGACAAACAAATCACGCCATTTGGGAAGGTAGACCATGGCAAAGCATTGGGACACCACTGAATTTGAAGCTCCCAGCTACCAATATCACCACAGCTTGTTCTTGGGGAACCAAGGCTAGCTGTCTTTCGACTTTTGCACACATCTATGTCCAGTTCGGTATTTCAAAGCTCCATCTTGAGCCTTCACTACTCTCTAGTGGATGCATTCGTTCATTCGTCAAGACTTGACATCATCAACATAAAGGAGATTATACATGGGCCCCTAGTTCCTTGAAAGCTCTAGTATTTCCTGCAAAGAAAAACAACAAGTAAAACAGTACATGTACAATCACATTTTTCTCTGGACCTCTATATGGTAACCTTTGATGAACGCCACATGAGGCCAACATATCTATAGTTCCTTTCTGAGTTGTGCGGTGTGGTGTAGCATCTCCATTCCCAGCACCCACACCTAAGGTCACAGGTTGCCTGAAGGATTGGGAGAAGGCTCAGTCCCAACGTAGGAACACTTATTGAAAACCAACCTGAACCATGTCTAGACAACAAAGCAACAAAAACACTACACACACACACTTTGTGAAAGAAAACGGTGTGTGTGTATATACTATGATTATATATACTATAGATATATATGATATATAATTGAAACCCTGGTAAAAAATACCACCACTTTACCCTCTCACAAGCCCTGTTGTTGTCGTCATTTCTTGTCCATACCACACTTCGTCTTAAGTATCATCGGAGCTGTTTTTAACAACAAAAAAAGACATCGCTCCGAGACAAAACCTCGGCTTGGATATTGTGTGTGTAAACAATTGCACACACTTATGGTTATGTGCTCCAAACACATCCAGAATCTACATGTTTGAGTTATTTTGATTAAACAAATGAAACAAATCATGTTGGATTGCCACAAACGTTTTGCTCAACTTCCCCATCTGGGCCCCCCAAGCTCCGAGTGAGGTGCACGGATGTTCGGCCTGAGGAACACAATGTGAGGAACAAAAACCTGCAGGTGGAGTCGACCTTCCAAAAGGTTTTTACATCTGCTATGAACTGTAAATTGCCCACAAAGAATTAAGAATTTATAAATGATGAATGATTACATGATAATTGAATAATTGCATAATTACATAATATTGACATTGAAGAACTACATTGCATCATCAAAATGCCCATGATGCTTTATGTCGAAGTTTGGCCAGAAGCTCAGAAAATGTAGCGTTACACATATATACTAAACTCAGCAGTTCAATCAATTCGATGTTTTGGCACGAACGCGATGATTTTCTGTATAGTTTTTCTTACACGGGTATACGCCCTTCCGAAGAACGGATCTTGCAAAGGGTTCCTCCCATTTTGCCTCTTCGAGACTGAAAGTAGAACATCATGCAAGTTGGACAGTTTCCAAGTATACACCTTTCGTCAAATTGAAGATCATTACAGTACATGCATTCCAGCAGTGGCATAATCACAAACACACACATACACACATTTTTTGGTACTGTACTACGGCGGGAAAAAACTGGAACAAGTCACCGCTATGTGTTGAATGCTGTTATTACTTGAGCACCCGAGTGAGGTCAAACATGTTGCATCAAATTCATTTTGGTCACTTTTTTTTCAGGCCACCGATTCCAAGAAAATCAGCCAGTCTACCCAGCAAGCATTATTAGCGTTCTTGGAGAAGAACCAATCTTGAGACTCAGCACCAACGTGCAAACATTTCCTTTGACAAAAAAAACAACTGTGAAACGAAACCACATGGGAGACAGGAACTTAACAACAAAAATATTAAACAAACAAAGTTAGCCAACAATTCCCATAACATCCATGAGAAATACATTGAAAACTACACATATCTTTGCCCTAAAAACCAACCTATTTTCCATATTTTCCCATGACCTTAAGACTCCCAACGGCATGGGTGATCCTGGTGGTACTTGTGGCACCGCCGGTGTGACAGCCGGTGGCACCGCCGGTGTGACAGCCGGAGGCACCGGCACCGGTGGTGAACCGGGCCCGGCTGCCGGTGGCGGGGAGCCGGCTCGAAAGGCCGGAGGAGCAACCAAGGGCCTGGCAGAAAAAAAACACCTAGAAACATGGCATTTCTTCGTAAGGTTTCATACTGTTTGTTCATGGTGTTTTCATATATCGGTTTTTATGTTTTGAAACCCAGTATCGAAAAATGATGTTGGAAGAGACTCTATATCCGTCTTTCAGAAGGGAAGATCTGAGTCTGGTCACCAGGAAAGTTGAGAGATGCTGATGATAGAAGTCTGGACAGCTGTCCACTCAAATATTTCCATGGAATTTGTCGCTGGTAAAAGAACAAGATTTACATTTTATGATTGCATGAACGCCTTTAAATTAAGTTGGCATGTTTGCCGCCCTCCTTGTTTCTCTTCGCTCCAAAACTTCAAACAATCTTTGTCACCAAACTCAGGTTCAAGCCGAGCAGGTTCTGGTGGTGGGGATGCTACTCGAATAGAACCAGGATTGCCAGGATAGGCTACCATGAGCCTTGGGAACCATGATAGTTCTTTTGATATGGAAACAACCTGAAACAACTGCGACACAACTAGCAGCCACATCATTGATATGATTTCATGGTTCTATGGTTCTATGTCTTGTTTTTGGGGGCTCAGGGTGGGTCAAGCAACAACTCCCCATTGGTTGGCACTGTCCAATTCTGATGTCTTTTCACTAAGCTTGCAACGATCCAGGCCGCATAAAGTTGGGTTGCATCGACCTTGAACGTCCCAGAATCCATGGAGATATTGGAAATGAAAAAAAAACATATGGTTATAATACTACGCAGAATATAGAGAGGGATTAACAGGTAGTATGTAGTGTGTTACAATATGTTACAATCTAACATGGCCCCTGTGAAAAGGATTCCTTTTCACCCGCAACCCCCAACCAAGTCAAGAGGCATACGCTGTGGGACCTGTGGATGCGGCCTTGGTGATGTGCAGTTTTGCGACTCTCCCTCCGCCAATCTTGCACCATAGGTTGTGTTTTGCATAATATGACTTAGTCACGCCCATGTAACTACATAATACAGCTGCAAACAAAAATAAAAAATATAGACATATGTAGAGCATATATGTGTGAGTTGTAGATCGCTAAGCTTAATCAAATGTAAAGTTTCGGCTGGTTGCCATACTGTACATACTGTATATCCACCCTCCGATTTGGGGCATGAAACCAGTGATATCATAGTGATATAATCTACCCTGCAAACCCGCACACTTTCCCATAGTTTCCCTTTGCAAGTTGTAGACAAGTGTGATTTCATCTTGACAATGAATAGGACTGCATATATACTCTCGAAGTCTCTCGAATCAACCAAGTAGCATCACAGGACATCCCATCTCGCAACATGAAACTACCCTTCGATTCTTGATAATTTTTGTGATCTCTGTTGCCAGCCTCTTCTGATATATACACTTCCTGTCACATTTTGCCGTTACTCAACTTCCTACGGTGTTTTTTTTCAACATCAGTTCTGACACACCCCCGAAAACCATCAAGCATTTAAAAGCCGCTTCATGAACCTTCCCGATTGTGTAGTTGGCAAATGTGAGCAATTTCGGGTAACTTTAGTCTTTCCTTGAACTGTATGACAAATCTCCTTTTATCCCAAAGAAAAACCAACAAAAATATACAAAAATAATATTCAAAAACACAGTGCTGCATTACATTGAGGTCTTGCCAGCTTTCTCATTTTCACACAACATTAATGGCCATGTTTTGATCACTCGGCCATCCGACACGCTGCCGTTTCGTGAAAGGGTCGCAAGAGGCCTAGAACGGTAGCAAACATGGTATGAATCGTGACCAAGTCAGCCTATGTTTGCTCATTCTATTTCTATCTCATTATTGTCTCGCTTCCCCCTACAAACATTTACAAACTGAGAAACATGCTCCACCTATCATACTTGCAGGTGAACAAGTAGCATCCCAGGACATAATGTTGCTCCTTCTCAACCTCTCACAGAGATGCCTACAACAGCTTTGACAATCCAAACATCGGGCCATTAGAGGACAAAGACTGCGTCCTCACAAGCGGAGAAAAAGAACTTTGATGGCCTTCGCTGCTTGTAGCGGGCAATTTCTATTCAAAGTCTGTGTTCCTTTCTGTTGGTTCAAACAACCCATTGGGCATGGTCCATATTGCCATACATTATGACTCCCAATAAAAGACAAAACATTTACATTGTACATCCCAATGTGAAGGTATGTGCAGCATATGCCCATATACTGTACAATGTGATCCTTCTCTTGTACGCAGAGTGCTATGATCTTTAACAAAAGCATCCTATGGACATAGATGACATTGAGATGACATATCCTCCAAGATTGTCTTGGAATGTCTTGGATGCCTTGATCTCTGGGGACACCCGACACGCTGCCATTTTGCGGAAGGGTCACGCGAGGCCTAGAATGACAACAAACATTGTATGAACGGTGAGTAAGGCTTTCGAGTCTATGTTTGCTCATTCTTTACTTTGCAACTCATTTTCCCATCATTTTCCATACATTCCCTTTGCAAGTTGTAGATAGGTGTGACATGCAAGGAATATGTTGCACCTCTTGACAATCATACTGCAAAACAAACTCTCGAAATCTCTCGAATCAACCAAGTAGCATCACAGGACATCCCATTTCGCAACATGAAACTACCCTTCGATTCTTGATAATTCTTGTGATCTCTGTTGTCAGCCTCTTCTGATATATACACTTCCTACGGTGTTTTTTTTTTAAACATCAGTTCTGACACACCCCCGAAAACCATCAAGCATTTAAAAGCCGCTTCATGAACCTTCCCGATTGTGTAGTTGGCAAATTTCGGGTAACTTTAGTCTTTCCTTGAATTGTATGACAAATCTCCTTTTATCCCAAAGAAAAACCAACACAAATGTACAAAAAAAATATTCAAAAACACAGTGCTGCATTACATTGAGGTCTTGCCAGCTTTCTCATTTTCACACAACATTAATGGCCATGTTTTGATCACTCGGCCATCCGACACGCTTCCGTTTCGTGAAAGGGTCGCAAGAGGCCTAGAACGGTAGCAAACATGGTATGAATCGTGACCAAGTCAGCCTATGTTTGCTCATTCTATTTCTATCTCATTCTTCTCTCTGCAAATAGTAGTTTGTGCCTTACAAAAAATTCGACACTAAAAAATATGCATGCATATGCTCCATCTCTTGGACAGTCCTGAGCATCCTACTTGTGAATGAACAAGTAGCATCACAGGACATATGTTGGTCTTAACAGAGATGCCTACCACAGTCCTGAAATCCAAACATCAGTCCATGAGAGGACTAAGACTACGTCCCTCACAGCCGGGAAAAAAGAACCTTCACTGCTTGTAGCGGGCAATTTTCAATAGTTTCAGTCTCTGTTCCGTTATGTTGGTACAAACAGTCCATCATGTCCATGGCCCACATGTATGTATAAATATATATATATATATATTATACATATGTACTCTATGCATTTTAATGCCCAGTAAAAGAAAGCACATATACGTTGTACATATCGCATGTAGAGATATGGGCAACATGTGCCCATATACTGCATAATGTAATGCTTTCTTGTAGAGTAGTACGATCTTTAACAAAAGCATCCTATGGATATAGATGACATTGAGATGACATATATTCCAAGAATGTCTTGGAATGTCTTGGATGCCTTGATCTCTGGGGCCACCCGACACGCTGCCATTTTGCGGAAGGGTCACGCGAGGCCTAGAATGACAACAAACATTGTATGAACGGTGGGTAAGGCTTTCAAGTCTATGTTTGCTCATTCTTTACTTTGCAACTCATTTTCCCATCATTTTCCATACTTTCCCTTTGCAAGTTGTAGATACGTGTGACTTGCAAGGAATATGTTGCACCTCTTGACAATCATACTGCAAAAAAAACTCTCGAAATCTCTCGAATCAACCAAGTAACATCACAGGACATCCCATCTCGCAACATGAAACTACCCTTCAATTCTTGATACAGTAATTCTTGTGATCTCTGTTGCCAGCCCTTTCCGCTAGACCTCTTCTCCCATGTTGCTGATCAATTTCAGTTCTGACGACCCCAACCATTTAAGTGAGACCATGGGAGAACAAAAACAATGCACATAGTGACGAAAGCCATCAAAGCATTCCAAAACCCACTTCACAAAAACCTTCCTGACTATGTAGTTGGCAAATGCAGGCACTTCTAACTATGTTCCTTGATATTATCAGTTATTATCCATACATATCCATACTAACACACTAGTTCGGCTCCTTGCGAAGTTCTCCGAAAACATTGCGTAGATTTGGATGACATGCGGCTCTTACTGCCTTGATCTCTGGGGCCATCCGACATGCTGCCGTTTTGAGGAATGGTCGAAAGAGGCCTAGGTGACAAACATCAAAGCTGATCCAGATTGAATACGAAAAAATCCTCTGGGTAATCTTTAGCAGAAAGGAAAGAAAGGAAACCTGTCTGAAACTTGGTCTCCAAATTCAGACATATCCCGAAATATCCCTGAAATCCTACAAACAAAAGGCCTGAAGAAAAAAACAGCAGTACTAACGTGACCTCAAAACTCCTGCAACCTTCAAGTCGGAAGCAAAGTGACAAATCCAAGAGTAGATGAAGGGTAGACTGAAATGGAGCCGATATTCACGGATGTCTATTGGACATTTCGCATGACCCAATTCATTCAACATCAATATTTGGTGGTAAGGCAGCAATCCTTCAATCAACAATACGGCGTACGAAAAATCCGAAGCCGGTTTCGGGTACAAGATCCAAAAGAAACCCACCAACCCCAACCGATGCTGATAGAATTTGCAGATCAATGTCACACAACGTACTGTGATGCTTCTTCATGCTTCTTCACTGGCTAGAGACCAACCTGCACCCTGGAGGAACCTACAAACGAATGCTACCTGAAATATGCAAATGAACCATCCCATAAGCCATAAGAAAATCAAAATCGAGGGGTTTCTACCCAGGGCAATGCTATCTACCCTGTACTTTGCCAGCCATGTTTACGTTTGCTCACATGTGGCTGGGTTGTTTTGACAGTACATGTCAGTAAATAATCATAAATATACCACCTGGCTGAATTACCTTGAATTACAAAATTCATTTAACAATTCAGACTATTTCACCAATCTGCAAAAACCGCGGTTCCAAAAAACATTTCTCCAATCACCTTTCAATTCAAAAAATCCGTCCCCGGGTTCAACATTTGCAAAGTCCACAATCCATGGATTGCGGTGGGGGGATGACATGGTCATATGACCTGATCATTAAAACTTCCAAAGAACCAAGGCGAAGGTCACCAAGGTCCGAAAGGTGATGAAAGTCAGCTGGGAAGGCCCCACACGGCCGCTACTTCTCCCAGTCCTGGTCAACAATGGCGGAAAACAAACATCGTCTTCACATGTGCATGCTGTTTTCTTCAACATCCATCAACATGTCGTTCACTTTGAAACCATTGTGGCTACTCATTACCTATTGAAATTTTACTTACGACTACCCCTCATCATTATCATCATTATCATCATTAGGGTGGGTGAGAGGTGGTGATAAGTTTCAAACTGAAAGTAGTATACACATGCAATACAATACAATCTCATTTTTGAGTGTTTCTCAAGCTATATACACATACTCCATACATCCCCGTACAAACAGCACCTTTACCAAACCCTTCAAACCGTAAACAAAAAAACACTCGGCCGCGACCGGGGAAAGGAATCCTGATCGTGATCGCACCGAAGATCTGGGATGAGCAATCAGCCTTGACAATGGGATGATTGGGAAATATGTGTTATATTTGCCACTTCGATAAAGAACTAGTTCAGAATATGTCTAGATCTAATATGAAGTTGTTTTGAACAAGTTTCATTTAACAGTGTATATAGAATATTATGTATATCCATAATTATCTATATATAATGTGTATATACACACATACATACCCCTTGACAACTGCACCTACTGTGAATATCGAAAACACACCTTGAAACAATTGCAAACAAAGAAGCTTCTGCAGCATCCCTTCGCTTTTGACACCTGCCTCAGAGGAAGCTGTGCAATCATGTCACTATGCCTTCGACTTGGATTAGATGTGAAATTGGTCATGACTCCGTGGTAGTAAGGCATCTTCAAATATGTCATGCATTTGCATGCCAAGCAAGAAAATAAATACACACACACACAATTGATTTGACCCTACCAGTTCCTCAGAATGGAATTCGAACAGCTGAAATTTCAACATGACAATTTCTGGATCCGGTATCCTGAATCATAAGCATTTCTAGCAAGCCATGGTTACACCTGAGTGCGAATGTTATCTAGCCGTCATCGACACTCCACCGAATCTTCGATGTTTAAACTATCTATGATGTATCTGTGGGTATTATATCTCTACTTTGGCGAAGCAATAAACATCATATATTTCGTTACGTTTTGTTTATTAAAGGCTTATTTAAACAGTTGGGGAAGTTATGCTTCTTGACTTTGGGAGGAGTCATGGTACATGTTCCAGGACTGACCAACGCGGCGTAATCATTGAAGCCAAGTTGCTGAGAGGGGCCTTAGCAATCAACCATCTAGTGATCCAAGTGTATCATTATCACATTGAAACGAGGTACCGTACCCGGTACCCGTATGTTTCAATAAGTGTTGGATAACTGGACAAAAAAGCACTCACCAAACAAGAATTCACGATGTGAAGGCTTGGCTAAACTTTCGTCAAGTGGCTCTTGAGGAGGAGAGCCTGAGAGCCTGCAAACGATGTGTTTTTCAAAGTATTTTGGTTTGGAAGGTCCGGGCTTGAATTATCCCAAAACAAGACAGCATTCAGCATTACTCAATTACATCGTTAGACTGTATCAACTTTGGGTACGCTACAAAGCTAGCAAATCAGAGAGTTGGCAGTTGCTGTTCGATTGCATCAACAGGTCAGTAGAGCGCTCCCACCTTATGCCACGGTTAATATCACATTCATCCCTGATCTTCAGACACGAAGTTGATGCAACAACAAAGCCTTTAACATTTTTCGAAACAACCCACGATGCATCCACGAATTTCAGCGAACTTTGCAGCCTTGCTTCTCGTTGTGCAGCTATGAAGCCAGGGGCCTTACTATATGCGTCGGGATGGCTGGCGAAGCAGTTGGGATGGTTAAAGCATGGGTGGATGGTGAAAGGGTTGGTTGTTCATGGGGGTAAGGTCAAACATGAAGAATCCATTACGAAATTCATTACGAAATTCATGAACTTCAACTAGCATCAGGTTGGCTCGAAACCATTGTGACAGTTAGAACAGTTCGGCCAATTTTTGAGGTCTCATTTAATCTCTCCATCAGTGGGCAACCAGCTCAGGGATGAGGTCTCCAGAAACAAACATTAAGCGCATAGTAGGGAATGACCCCTACTACTTGGAAACGAAGCATCATTGTGGTAGATCGGATGTCTAAAAACATGGTGCAATCAATACTGTACATAAAATACTTTGCCTCATTCCCTAATTGAAACTGACCATTCACAATCAACCATTGCTTTTTTTGTGTTGACATCACCCCAACCTCAGGTTGTGGTGGAGTTTCTGCTGCCACAGTTGTGTCGGTAGAAGGGCGTTGGATGTTCCTCAGGCGTGAAGAGTAGAGATTCACCAAATTCCAAGTCAAATCAAAGAATTCACTAAGCTACCTGTAGAAACCTGTGGAATCTTTAGACCTTGGACATAGAATAGCCTGAACATCATTTGAATCCTTGGGTGCAAACATATTCTGATGTAAAGTCACCTGTTACTTTTTTAAATCATATGAAAACATATGAAAACCTTGCGCAACCTTAGAGCACTGAAACATGAGGCAATTAGGTACGAGGGGTCAGCAACACAAACGAACGGTCATGCTACAGTTGAGATCTCAACCCAAAAGTGATGCGACACCAGAGCCACAGAACATGGAGGTAAACATATACAACATCAATATATAATAATGCATGTAACATCAACATATGATTCTTGTATATCATATGAAAATATATCTACTGCACATGTGTATATACATATATATATATATACATATTTCGAAGCTATATAAAATAGGTTAAATGGGGTAAGTATGGCACAACTTATCATCAATTTCCGGGACGAGATTGGTACCATCCATTCCCACTCAATGCTTCTAAGGTGCCCTGGCAGAGCCGTTCCCGCTCCTGTCGGCTGACTAGCTGCTCTGGTGGCATCTAGAATTTGTTTGTGAAGGGTTCAAATGTTTTCGGTTGGTTCAAAGGATCACTCCAAAACAGGCTTCAAAGTATCAATCACCACAAGTATCAAAATGATATATTTTGACATGTTTCTCAACGGCTCAAAACATAAAACATATGTAAAACATATGTTTTTCTCAAGCTCCTAACTTCCATGTATTTCTTTTCAGGATGTTTCCAAGAATCTCATGGCCCCCAATGTGCCTGCCAATCCCGAAGTTGAATTGGGTGCCATCCTTGGAACTTGGTCATTGAAGGTTGAGCAACGACACGACCCGGTGATTCTATCAGCTTAACAAACATTGAATTGAACACATCTTACCCTAAGATCTGCAACCCAAACGTTGGATATTTTTCTAACGACCAAACATCTGGAACTCAAGAAGCCTAGGGACACATCACCAGAACTTCGCCGAATGGAAGCGCGGTCCTCCATTGGTCCAGGAGCAATGGACAAGGCTTCCCGTTGGATGGATTTCTATGATGGATGGATGGTGGTCGCTAATTGTTTGTGTTTTTACATAGTTGAGTAGTTGAGATTTGGCTGGTTGTCATGGTTGAGTTGGTGGCATGAGATGCTTCCAAATGTTTGAGATGTGGTGGCCGGTGCATTATTTAGAGGGAAATTTGGCTGGTTTACTTCAGGCTTGGCTGTGGTGCCATTACCACAAGCCAGAAAATGCAAATCCTTAGTTGATGCTTCTCGGCCTGGAATCTAAAAGTCTTCAAGTCTTCAACGGTGATTCCTAAGAAAGGTCAGCGAAATTTTCCCAAGGTTCGGACTTCCAACACCCAAATCACCAACCAAAACTCAACTTATGTTTCCTCGGGTGATTGAACGAGCGAAAGAACAGAATATTTATGAAACGCATTCTGTTGAGCTTTCACAAGAACTGTCTGCTGAACAAACATTCCAGATTCTTATAACAGAACCATCAAATGCATTGCTGTCCCACAGTCCATTGACCTCTGAAGCACCTGTAAAGTCATAGTAACATCGAAACACCAGTTTTTTATCTATATATCTTTATAGTGCACTATTGTAGAAATTATACAAACATAATATGGCATTACAATGTGGTACAAAGTAATCTAAGATTCTTAGCGTCCTTTTAATCAGCATCCTTCTCTTTACTCTTTCAGCTTCACGGTTCTGGTGAATGCAACAAGTGAAACAAGTGATTGGTTGACTGACTGGTTGATGGGTTGATTGTTTGGTTGGTTGACTGGTGGACTAGAAAAAACAGGACATGGACACAGTCAGCAGGGGTAGAATGAGACCAGGTCCTGCTGTTTGACATCTGGCACTGCCCCATTCTGTTCCTCAGAAAATGGATTGCTGCTTTAGATGGTTTCACATGGAGGCCTGACCAAAGAAAAACGCCTGGAATTACAGTAGAAAAATTGAACAACAGTACAAAACATATCGCCACAATCATTCCGTGGTCCATCTTTATTATTTCTGGCTGGGAATGTTCATACCAAAAAATTGGTTGTCTCACAACCATGGAGCATTTTGGGAATAGGGTAGACTGGAATGTGGTTGTCAGTGCTAGTAGGAGTACCTAAAGAGAATACTATTGTAATCATAAGGAACTGGCAGTGCCAAAAACAAATGTCCACTTCATACTCTATACCAAAGTACAGTCGGGGTTTGACACTGATGAAACTTGTAGAACTGCGGGTCAAATATCAAACCACTACTATATGGCGAGTTTCTGATATCTACGTAACATCTGCATTCAATCGATGGTGGCTTCACAAATTGCAGTTCGGAGAAAATAAGAAAGACAAGATGAACCAACAAGTGTCTGAGTCTTCACATACTCATCCAGATATGTACACTGTATCTATAACAAGTCCTTGCTTTCTCGCCCCCAAAAAATGCGGATGACTCCTCCATTCCCACCCTGCCATGGATGGTTGTGAAAAAAAAGATGCCAGGACACGGTAATGTCATAGCTTCCCGGATCATCCCAATCACAGCTATCAAAGAGTCCTTCTAAGGTAACCTGTTGAAAGCTTCACGCTAAAGACGGGGTAAACAATATGTGTTGTTTCATGTTTGTTTCCCATGATTTCCACGGATTTTTTGCAACCGACATGTTGCAACGCCAAAAAACATGGGAGTTTCCAAGAGATGAGGAAAGGGAGTCAACCAACAAGTCCCAATCGCAGTTGCTTGATGATGTGACATGAAAATAGAAATGGATGAAGAAGCTATGCAACTAGAAGCCAGCATTGCATAGTTGCAACAAGCCATACACCAAGTTGCCTGACACTTTCAATATATTTCAGTAGTATTTCTTTCTTGCAGTGAATCACCTCTCCGTTTAATGAATACCGTATCTGAATTCTATAAATCAGCACTGGCCAAATCATGCCAAATCCATTTTTTTAGTCGTCTGCTGCGCATAAAACAGAACTGCGACTGGACAGGCAAACAGCTTAATGCAAGCTTTCAGAATGTGCAGACGATCCACTCTATTCAAAAAGATCTTACAGTAAGCCAGCCACACTCCAAAAAACATCAATCCACCAGAAACAAAAACAAGAAAAACTCATACATCTAACAACAATATCATAATACATATTCCAAATCCAAAAAGGATAGATTCTCATTTTGAGCCTGGTCTTTTCCCAAACACGGTAACCACCATGGTATTTCTCCATCTTTCGCCCCGCCACTCGAGATCCACTTCTCAACTTGGTGGAACCCTGTCGACTGGAGGCCCGACGGGTCTCCTGCAGAAGTGAAAGGTGAAGATTCAGATGAGTCAAAACAACAAAGGCGAAACAACACTGAAAGACTGTAGAGATTAGGATGATAATGGACTATATATATCATACATATATGTCATGAAAAACATAATATATATATATATTATATATGTGATATGTTACTTATGACTTGCTATGATACGACTGTGACTTGGTAGTCATACTCTAGTGTTGAATCCTGTTAGCATTTTCTTAAAGCTTTTGGTGTTCTCGAAAGATGATAAGCTTCCAACCCAACGCCACCACCTCCAAGCAGCCTTTACCCTCCTGCAAGGCGGAGGGTTGCACATCGCTCTCCAAACGTTCCAGGCGCTGTTCCAGCTGTGCCTTTGAATACTGAGCCATCAAGGGAGCTGTGCAGCTATGCCCATTGTACAAGGAAACGCAGAAACACATATCTTACCTAAGACTTGGAAGCATTTCCATGAGTTCGTTTGCAGATTCGGTGCAATCTGTGTCCAAGTACTTACGAAGTTTCTAAGTGCTGCAGTATGTCCACAAAAAACCAATCTCAAGCAATCCATGTATGCATGATATATGAACCAAAGAAAACAACAAGGATCATTTTGTGGATGTTGGTTGCTCTTCACTTCACCAAGATACAATCTCCTTGGATGTCTCTGTGGCCCGCGAAGGCATATTGGGCAGGCCTTCCTTCCTAAGGTCAGATGATCCAGGTGGGGGTTGGGTCTGTGATTTTGTGTTGAACTGCTCAACCATTTAGCCATATAGCCTACTCTATATATACATATATATATATTTATATATATATATATTTATAGACATATATATATATACATATCATGTATATATAATATATATATATATACATATGCATTCTATCATCCAAAGAAGAAACCACCAGCAAGAGCACCAACAACTTTACTTGACTTCACAGAAAAACACCAGCACCAGCACAGCCAGCAAGAAAAGAGCAAGACCACATGTACACACCATCATGCCTATTCCTTCTGGCTTTTCCAAAATCATACTTGATCCAACACAAAAAGGCCTTTAAAAATGGGCAACTGAGTCTCACTTGACCAACCATATTTTTCTTCAGTTACGTGATTTCTGAGTCCAAGGATCATGAAAGCTTCATCCCACTCCAAAGAATCATACATCAACGACAGGTCTGTCTTGGCATCCATGAAGCTTACAGTGGTCGAGCGCTGAGCGCGCACCTCAAGGTTCCAGACTCCAGGGATACAAAAATCCAATAGGCTCATCTTGTCGGATGCCATATAAATTATATATATGTAATGGTTGGCTTCCCATGGATTTCCTACGAAATAACCACTCAAATACTCGTGCACTCTGCCAGTACACTCCTAAAAACTCACACAGCCTCTATAAAATAGCATTTGGAAGACAACGCTCTTTCTGGGGTTGCCTCCTTTCCGGGGCAGGTTATTAGGTTTGCAAAGGATACAATCACTTTCCAAGGGTTTCAATATTTTACAGGCACTCCACATATCTCGTACTATCTCGGGTCCAAGAGGAAAATGCTTCATTCGTGAGAAGACCATCCTAGATTTTTTGGTCCCCGAATTTTTGAGACACATCGCTACATCATCCAAGGTGCTCCGGGCTTTCGCGACCTGGCAAACGAAGCGCTTGCTTGCTAGGTGTGCCAAATGAAAGGTGGACACCAAACACGTGGGAGAAAAGGATGTAAAAAGTACAGGGGTAGAAAGTTCGATAAAGAAAATAAGGTGCTTTTCTTGGCTTTTCGACACAAACACGCACACACAAACATACACTTTCCTACACTCCTCGGAAGCCAAAGCAATGTCACTCTATTGGTCGAGATGTTCATAGTGAGTTTACTTCCGCAGACTTGTATGCGTAGCAGCTGGGACTATTGAAACCATGTCAAATTGTTGAGAACAATTCTAAGTGGACATGTCTGCGTTGTCTGTTGTATCAACCCATATGACATGTATTACAGTATCTATAGAAAATCCATGATAATCTACTATATAAGCACCGAAAGCCTCCCATCACATCTTAAACACTCCCTCCGTTCACAATCCAGCCTTGACAGTTCTTCGTCCGTGCCAAATCGATCTCGAGCGGCCATAAACAACAAAGACACGATGGCCGTCAGCAAAAAAAACTAAACCCCAGTCAAGATGCTTTTGCAAGGATTTCTTTTGAGGTCTTGACAATAAAGGATTGGGTGAACTGGTGTATCACAAGGATGATGAGTCGATGAGGTATAAAAGCACATTCTGTGTTCTGACGTCCTTAAAGAGTTGGATCTTGACTTAGCTCAACTGTGTAGATGCGACTTGTTGGTCTTATCATGTCAAATCCTCACATCGGATTGACCCCTGATTTGCGCAGATGAGATGAAAGGTTTGATGCTATCTATTTATGGGTGGCTTGTTGTTTTTCGCAAATACATATATTTGAGCCATATTGGAGATCTAGGTACCAGGTTCTGACGCAGATCTCAAGGTCATGCTCCTCCAGTTTCCAATGGCTTTTCCATAGGAAAGCTGCACTACAGCATCTCAGTACCTGGATCGTCAAGCATGTTGCGACAAACTCTAGTTCTAATAAGTTTGTGCCCAACATTGCCATAACCCACCCTTCCAAAGAAACACTGTTTAGCTCGCTCCTTTCTGGTCGTCTGGTAGCACCTCGGTGATCAATCCCAAGCAGATTGGAAAACCAAGATTTGGTCCCACATCTGAGATCCCTTTGGCTAAACTTTAAAAACAGCAAAAAAAGTTGATCCAAATGTTCAAGTTTTAATACAACTTCTCCAGTTCATTCGTTTGTTATGCTCCAAACCTTTAGTTGTAACCTTATAAGAGCGTACATGAGTGCGCGCTTCGCTCCATTTCCTTAGGGGCCAGAGGTGGATACCTGTTTCCTCTGGCCTTCCATGACTTATTCTGTAAAGAAAACAACAACAAATAAAGGGAAGTAAAGCACTGTGTAGTGCAATAATTTCACATATTACACTAGATATATTATCATTTTCCTATGTATATTGATGATTCTGAACCTACAACTTTCGAACATGAACATGCTAGATTCGTGTTGCTTCTTGGGTCAACATTACTCGCCTCAGGACTAGCGCAGTCAAAAACCTCGGAATTCTTGGCTTCTCATCATTAATTGTGCAGTCTTCATGATTCATGTAGGGAGCCAGGATGTGTATCTTCATGTTGCATACTCTTCATGGTGATTCCTATTCAAGACGAACCAACATTTTCTTCACTGGCTCTTTGTTTTGAGTTTGTAACACCTTGTTTTGGTGATGATTAGTGCTAGGCAGAACATCGCATCGGCAGTCATCTACCCCGACATGCCCCAAACATATCCTGACCCGCGATATCATAGACATATAAAGATGATTAAAGATGGGCTTTTGCATTTGGAGTTTCATTCCAGGTGGTGGTTTGTTTGAACCTGATTAAAAACTTGAGTCAAATGGTGATTTTTCTCCACATATTCAGTAAAAACAAACACATGTTTCAAAACAACCACTTTGGATTTTTGTCAATAAACTGCAATAAACAGTCTCAGCATATCGACTTGAAGCCATGATGATTCCTTCAATAAATCCGTCCTCAGAGCAGATAATTAAAATCAAAAGGAACCACTTTCGCCTTTTCAACGGGTGCTTGTACTTCAAGACAACCAGGGGTGAAACAACGAATGACTGGAAATTGCTTTGGCCATTCGCATTGCTTTGGGGTGCAGAAGCACTGTGAATCTGAAAGACTTTGACCTCAAACAACTTGGGGCAAACTGGCGGAAAGTACCTCGGCTGCGTGCATCTTAGCATATCTTCCATGTTTTCAGTGCATCCACGCTTTCAGCAGTGAAACGTTTGGAGCCAGCTTCATGCTGCTTCTTCCTCCTGCAGCAAGACGATCCAAGCTGTCCAACGGATTCACAATGTTTGACAATGTCTGGAGGTTCCAAGCTGTTCAGCTATAATTTTGTCCTGCGGGGCGGTGAGGACGACCACAGCCAAGCGGTGCATGGGCGCGTGCTTTCCAAAGCGTTGTTTGACCTCGGTCCGTCTGTGGCTGTCGCGTAGATACACATTGTATATATCTTGTGGAAATTCTCTGTGTAAATCAATCCAATCCCATATGAATTTAGTTTTAAAGTAGTTCTTTATCGTTGTACTCTGCAAGTATGATATTTCACTTGATTTGTCTCTGGCAACATTGACACCAAAATCACACAACTCTTGGACTTCGGATGAGTTGAGAGGTTTATATACCCCCCGGAAGTTTAACAGCTCGGCCCTGAAAAATGGTGGTTGGAAGACTAGTTTCCTTTTGGGAAGGCCTGTTTTCAGGGGCTATGTTAAACTTCGGGAGGGTACTTATAAAAATTCCCTTATCAACTGGCTTGGATTCTTGTCCAATTTCAACAGTACCAGATCTCGATCCCGACACAATGAAGATTTCACCACGGTTTAAGCTTCCAACCCATTTTCTCACCTGGAAGGGGGAGTAAAATGAGAGAAAAACTTACAAGGCAATGCAGCTTGTACTTACCCAAATACACACAAACAAATTGCAGATCTGGAAAGCCAGTGAAACATGATGAAACAACGGAGGTTTCATGTAAGTTCGCGCCTTTGCAACGTGAAGTGATTGGGGCATTGGGTAAAGAATGGTACCAGTATCAGTAACGATTCAGTAACGATTCCTGCAGATTGAACCAAGTATCAACACGCGGTCACACAGTTCACAAAACAATCCATGCAAGCTAACATCATGTGGAAAAACATATTTGCAAAACTAAACACCAAACTCGGGCAGAAGCTTGGCGTCACAGTTTCATTCCTTCGCATGTGTCCATCCTTTTCCCTCCTACCAAAACCCATCCAAAACAGCCTTGCAGACATCTTTATCTTCCATGATTCCATACGATTCCATACATTTCATCATTAGCACCTCAGAATCTTCCATGGCATCAGGCATGCGCCCTTGTGCCAAAACCACTGGATGTACTTGGT
Source organism: Breviolum minutum Mf 1.05b.01 (assembly GCA_000507305.1). Classification (NCBI taxonomy): domain Eukaryota; class Dinophyceae; order Suessiales; family Symbiodiniaceae; genus Breviolum; species Breviolum minutum. The sequence continues at coordinate 46,283 of DF239582.1, read as the reverse complement.
AGTGGAGTGGCCTCAGTTGAGATGATGTTAACCTTGGAGCTTGGGGATCTTGAATTTGGAGACATACCTGAAGAGGAACATCTACCTAACCTCGGTTTGTTTTAGTTTCCAACCGTTTTAGCTTCCACAGGTGTTAGTTTGCGATGCTGCAACATCTGGTAACAACGACAACATACACCAATTGTGGCTGATAGTTGTGAATTATCAAGCAAAGCATGTGTGATGTGGGTAGAAGAAACCTCTTCATGTTGAAGTTGGTTCGGATTGACGCAGCTTGCTTGCATTAAGGCTGATTCGGAGACATTCAAAGCAATTGAATACCAGCAACCAAGGGCCAAACGCCGAAAGAGCTCTTGTGAACTGCATTTATTCATGCATTTGTGGGTTCCTTCATGCATTCCTTCCTTCCTCTGTTCAATCATTCATTCATTTTCATCTACCCAGTGACTTGTAAGCATTCTGAAGTTCTCTTGCTACCAGTTTAGTAAGAAACTCCCATCATCCGTCTCCAAATTGCACCCCAAACACTCTACATTTTGGGTGTTTGTCAATCATCCTGTCTTTTTTCCCACCAGGCCCCACGGACCCGTTTTCCCGGTGATCCGGACAAACCAAGGAAGGATGTGGTATCCTTGGGATCACCTTGAAAGGCAGCAACTCAATACATCCAAGAATCGTTGGGAATATATGTTTTGAATACATTCTAGGGAACTAATATATCCCACCTGGAGAAAAGGAAAATCATCTTCAAAAGTGCCTTTTTGGGGGGATATATATAGTAGTTGCCAGGAGGGTAGTCGTTTGATCAACATAGAGATATGCTACAAACCCCCCAAGTCTATCCGTCATAGACGACGTTACAGAATTCTGATCCAAATCCAAAGCTTTGTGACTTTGTGAATTGCTTTGAAACCCTTCATCAATCACGGATTTTTCGATCAAAACAAAAATTGTTGAAGGCATTCAAGAAATCTCAAGAAGGAACCAACAAAAAAAACATTTATATTCGGGATCAAACAAATTCTTCGAAACTGTGCCCCATAAATGTCAATTTTCTGTCCGTTGAAGAATCAAAACCAACAATTTCGGTCCATTCGGATGATTCCCCAACCGCAACTCAACTCCGTCAAGTGAGGTCTCCCACTTTTGTCATGTGAAGCTGGGTGAATACTGTATGTCCATCATTGTTTTTTCGATTCAAGGTTTGAGCAACAAAAACTGTAACCCAAACTGGAACGGTAACTTTGTCCTGCCTGGAACCTATTATACAATCAACCCAACGCACATATACACACGCAGACACAACACAAGTCCTTGAAGATCAAATTTCAGATAACTCAACCTTTTGAAACAGCCGAATTCTATGTTGTCACATGGTACTTGATGATATTTTCTACTATCCAGTTATCCATTTTTTGTATTGTTGGGCAGTTCTCTCCTTATACAAATCATTTTAGTCTATGTTTCACCACCCATCTTCCATACACAAATATAATGTACCCTGGGACGATATCTATACACTATATAATCATTCTATTCATTACGTCACATCATATCATAGGATATCTCAAAGATGTCCAGCGGCGGCTGATCCTCTTTCAAGCCCAGTAGCGTGACTTCATCTCCTCTTCTGTGGCCTGAAAAAGGTGTCCCGTGGAACCAGCGCCGGATTCGGGCAATTCCCCGGCGGCACGGAACATCAAGTCCTCAGAAACGGATGAAGCTTCATAGGAGCCAATCTTCGATCTCGGAACATCGCAGATCTTTCGAAAAAAATCGTGGGTAGCAAATAATTCAACAACCTAAATGAATATTTTGAATCATATTATCATTATTTTGTGTGTGTGTGTGTGACTTTCCCTGTTATAAATCACCTTAAATCAGGGTGAAGGATTTTTTGGCTGAAATCCGGATCCATGGATCCACCAGGTCCCGGTCCTGTGAAGGTGCAGGGGTAGCTTCAGCAGGCTCACTTTGTAGGGGTAGCACACCTCACTGTCAGGTGGAATAGGGCATGACCCTAGGAAGCAACTGAAGCAACGCTGGCAGTTCTATTCCAAATAGTGACTTCTCATTCAAAAACGACTCCAAACTATGGCAAATTTTTGGTTCAGGCGCTGGATGTCTTGAAGAAGCTTTCAAAAAAGAAGACACACAACTCCATATCTACTCAAAGCTATGTCAGGACATGTCTCATCACTGCGCCAAATATCATATTACTATTCATGGTTGAAGTCCTACACCGGTCGATAAGGAGTTTCCTATTTACCCGTTTCTTTAAAGTTGGTTACTATACATTTCAGGCGATGCAGGATTTTCAATCATCAACAATACCAACAATCTTGGCATCAACTTTGGTCTAGAAAGCTTCCAGGGAACCGTTGTCAGAGCCATTAGGCAAAAGCAACGGTGCCTGGCATACCAAATCCACGAGGATGCATGACAGTGATGCATGTTCCAAATTGCTCCAACTCATGTATGCTTCCATGCCAGTGACTGGTGGTCCCCTGGCGGTAGTGACATAGTCTGCTCCATGTCGCTGAGAACATAGGTGAATCTTATAAAGTAAAAGTATGACTAGATCATCCTACTGAATGAGCTGTATAAGCTGAACGCATTCTCTATACCCAGTCTATTGCTGTGTCACAATAGTGCACAAAAACCAAAGCATGATCATCAACAACAATTACTGTAATTACATCTACGCCCCTGGGAACTAACATATCCCTTTCCCAAGGCACTATTGAAAATGATTTTCCTTTTCCCCAGGTAGGATACGTGATCGTTCCCCGGAGGGTATTGTAGTAAAACGCAATGCAGTGAAATGACATGCCTTACCCGCCTTACCCCTGGTGTTGAAGGTCATGGGCGCAAAAATTTCTGGAGGCAAAGCTGAACCTTAGCTACTCGTCGTCGAGACGAAAGGCAAAAGGTGAGAAATACTGCATGTTTTTTGATGGCGTTCAACATGACCAAAGATCAAAACCAAAAAACAACTGTCATGGTAGGTGTTTGCTGGCTGAAAATCGGCACCAGTTAAGGTTGGTAGTTGGCCCATCTCGTTTAAGTGCTGAAATGTCTCTAAGGGGTTTGTTGGACTACCACCAAGGTGGTATGTCATGGTTGGTTCCTGGACACTTCGGTTGGGGGTCTCTTGAAATGATTTCCTTTGAGCCAAGTCATCCAAGATACTGTTGAAGAAGCAGGAAAGGCTCCATTCATCTGGCAAAGCCTGCTTCAAACAACACGTCATCACACATCATACAAGAAGGACATAAATACGTCTTCGATGTTGATTTGCACTACCAGTGCTACATTGAAGTTAGGACGCGAGAATGTGACTGCATTTGATGTGTCACCATATGAGAGGATTTGTACAGTCCTCACGTGCGATGCGAAATGATACATGCCCGGAAATTATTGCATCTGATGTAGTGTTTGAAATGATCATACAAACATATTCTTCCAAGCATGTTCCTCGAATATATCATGAAGCAAATGCACGTATCCACTATCAATTCAGCTAGAAATTCTCCAACACCTGCACACCATCCTTTTTTGAGCTTGTCCCAAAAATCAAGTTTTATTTTCATGTGTATCACCCTCTAGTTGGTGGTTTCAACCCATTTCAAAAATATTCGTCAAAAATGGGAATCTTCTCCAATTCTAGGGGTGAAAATAACACATATTGATTCGAAACCACCACTACCAGCCCTTTGGACCAACAAAAACCTCCTCTTGGTGATTTGCTTCTTCGATGCGGAGGGGAAAAAGTTCCAGAACCAATATTCTCCCAATAGGTGGTGAATTAAATGGTGATGACTTACCATGGGATCTCAATCCGTAAAAAATCACCAAGTAAACAAGTCCAACCAATGCCTCCATGGCAGAGTTGGATGGTGTACGTTGTAACCATTCATCCTCACCAAGCTCCACGGGAGTGTCATCCTCAAAAACCAACCTCACGGGGTTTTGCTTTTTCTCTACCGGGGTTATATAAATCCCTTGAATGGGAAATGATAAGGGGCTGATATTATGGATGTACCATGTCAATCTGAGAAGTGCGGGTATAATTGGATCTAACAAAAAAAAATGGAGATGGGAGCTGGGTTTTTGATACTATTTGATTTGAATTCACTGAAGGGGAGCTATGGAATAGGGTGGCAACATGACGCAACATGATACAATATGCATTTCACCGACCTACTCAAATAATATAAAATTATGCATACTTTAGATAGCATTTATTTAGCAGTGACGTCTACTGTAAGAAAAAGTGTGGACGCGCCAACAGCCGGGTTTTCGAAGAAGGCCTCATGGTGAATAACGGAGATTCTACATGGAGGAAACCGTCGTTTTGTACATAAAATGATTCTTGACGTAGTGGTGACTTCCTGTCATGCTTTTGTACATGATAATATTTGTGGCCGTGGGCAATATGTGGTGGTACACTGTAACTAGCGACAGGTGAGACATATTGATACACGACACAAATTAGCAATATAGCCACAGAGAGCCAAATGCTCCCATGTGATTCTGGTAATGAAATGGAAGCACGAAGAACAACATTCCCTGAAACCACGGAAACAAAATCCAAATAGAACCGGCATGGAAAAAGAAACTCACCTTCCGAGTCAGGACATTTGGGTGTTTCCAAAAATAATGGTACCCCCAAATCATCCAATTTAATAGGGTTTTCCATTATTTTCACCATCCATTTTGGGGTACCCCTATTTTTGGAAACATCCATTTGCTGGTATGTTAGTTATGATTACATTGTCAAATCTGGTCATTTTTGAAGCTCCAGGTGGAGAGCTCTCACATCACGACCCGTCACCACAACCATATCCCCTCAGGTGAGGCTTGGCATTTCACAAGCAACTTATTTCACTGGTTGATGCAGTAAGGTCATCTCAAAAGAAACAAACATATTCACTTGTGTTGTGTCCCTTTCTGTTTACACAACTTTTTAGAAAGCTTCTTGCTGATGTCAAAAATTCCCTCATTTCTCATTTCGCCCTAGGAACGCAATACAACTTCCGGAGAGGATGGATGACTGCAGAGCAGTGCGAAAGAAGCGTTTGTAATCCTCAGGGCTTTGAGATGATTCCAGTGAATCGTATCAATCACCCTGGTGAGGATGCCATGGTTATACTTAGAATTGCGTCCTAGAAAACTGTCCAGGAAATGCACAGTTTACAAAAATATTGCGTACCTATCTATGGTATATATATGGTATGGGTGGAAAAATGCTGTATGCCATACGTAAAATATTTCATATCATATGATCTATCTATTGTATATAATATATTTGAATATATTTTATGTATAATGGATATACAACTTATGTTTATCATGCTTGACCAAAACAAAGTGCATGTAAAGGAAGGCGTGGTACATTCACTACATTTGTAGTATACCAGTTTGCTTCCGTTTGGGAAGCAATCCTCTTCTTGCTGGGGATCCCAGCCTTCACGGTTTGGTACTGTAATGATCCTTCTAGACTTTTTGCCAGAGTGGCGTTGGTGACTCCAAAATGGACAACAATCCGGCTTGGAATAACTAAAAGTGCTAAGAAGGGTTGTTGTTTTACAGTATGATCCAGGCTCCAGTATCTGCTTGGCAGGAAGGCACAGCATTGTGAACCCATTCCAGCACTCAGCTGTCTTGTTGTCCCACAAACAAAGGAATGCTCTGAACAATGCAGTAAGATTCAAAACAACTATTCCTCAATTGCAATCAGGGTAATTGCACTTGCAAGAGACACTTCCATAAATTTTGAGCAAATGCTGCTAAAATAGCATCAACACAAGGACTACTTTTTGGGCTCTTGAATCGCTTTTCAAACCCCGTGACTGCTCTTCATCCTTTAGCTGCTTCAGAATATTTGCAAATCGAAGCAATAAACAACAGTTTTGTTTGTCCAATTGTTGGATAGCCCTTGCTCAGACTCATACTTGTTGCTTTTCTCTGCTAACCCTGTTCACCACCTTTCACTACTACCAGCACCACCATTGCCATCTAAGCCACCCTTTGCCGTCTCCGCTCCAAAGCCGCCAAACGCATGCTCACGCATTGAGCTGCTGGCTCAGTCATCACATCTGCACAGGTTCCACAGGTTATGTTGATCACATGGCAGATGAATGGAAAGCTAAAAGGATACCTGACATTATCTGACTACTGCTCAGCCCTCAATCAGTTACTCATTTGCTGGTGATTTAGTGAGAGTGTCAAAAGGCAGTACTTCAATCCTTTTCTCAGTTCCTATTGCGAAGTACCACTTCGATGCTAGTTTCCTCAAGTCTCAATATTTGTGTACCTGATTTGAGGTGAGACCTCTTGCGAGTACACGACGTTGAACTGCACTCTGATAAACGCAGGGCAAAAAGGATTCAATGAGCAACCTCCTTTGCTGACCCTCTACGCTTTATGTTCTTTCAGCATCTCTCCATCGCATCTAATGTTTATATTTAACTTTAATTTTGTGTATTCATGCTTTATATCTTTGTTGTCTCATGCTTTCAACGTCTTCTCTGCGTATTGTTTTCAAATTATTGTATGTGATGTCTCTTTACTTCTTGGTATCAGTTCATCTCTTTCTCTTCGTATCTCTGCAGAACTGATGCCCCCTCTTTCTAATGTCTGAATGGACATTCAATCCATATACAGTAATTCCGGGAATGCTTCGAAGATCTTGCAAACACCAAAGGACGTATGCACAAACTGGAAAAGTCAAAACAACGATATCGGTGCTGTGAATGGCACGGAAGGAGGTTGCATTCAATTGACTCTTTCCTTCTCCTCATTCATTGCTCTCTTTGCTCCTGATCTATTCATTGTCTTTTGGCAATCCAGCCTAGGACTACCAGGTGCATGTTCAGCTCTTGTAAATTGATGTAAGTTGTAACTGGGCCTCTTCGTTGGCAACTCATAACATCTCATAACAACAATTAACGAGCTCATGCTTGGTTGCTGCCTATGAATCCTCACTTCCCATCTCCGCACCAAGGCACCTGCTGCGAGAAGTGCTTCGAGAGCATGACACATGCATGACTCTTCGGCCACAAGAAAAGGCACCAAGTTGCTCTTCAATGCCTGGCTGTCAATGATGGAACAAGCCACGATTTCAGGGACTTCCAAGTTATACGAATCAACAACTTCCAACAAAACCTGAGTTGCATTATGTGATTTTTTGGATCTACAGCAATCATTTCATGCCATCTGAACAAATGTCAATCAAGTTGGAACATCATGGCTTTATGCTTGAATCTTGTAGCCTGAAAAGAACATCCCCACATCCCCACATCCCCTCGCCTCACGAATGCATTTCCCCAAATTCTTACCGGGCTCGGGAGTGCAGTGAATGACACTACCAAAACCCGCTGAACTCCAAGGGGTGCTAGAGCCTGGCAACAGGTGAACTCATCCGGATATTTTGCCCATCAATGGCTTGGTGGAACGGAAGTTTGTGATTGAAAAAAAGGGGTGACGCATGGGAACAAAATCCAATCAAAAAACAAGGAATGCAGTGTGAATGAATCATGATAAAATCATGAAACCAATGTATGAAAAAACAAACCAACAATCTTGACAAAGGACCTTCCGAAAACAACATATCTCAAGCAAACTCTACCAGCTTCAACTGCCCCAAGTCCGCGGTCATCACTTTTTTTGTGTTCGTTCTGCGACGAGCTTGACAAGCGAGTCCGCACCAAACTCGATCGCTGCGTCAAGTCGAGTTGAAAATGTCGGACCAGCTGGGAAACCTGCTGAGGCCACGGGAAGATCTGCAAAACTCCACCCAAAATTATGTTAAAAAAATGATGTGACCCACGGCAGGAAGTAAATGCATTCAAAATCTATAGTAACTATTGTGCAACAAGAAGGAACAAACATGAAATGATTAATAGCAAATATCTTGTATTGCTTGACGTATGTGATTGGCGTGGGTGGTCCCCAATGACCCAATGCCTTCAACAAACGAAAACCCAGCAGTTGAAACTGGGACCGAACCAATTTGCCCGTGTTGATCATTGTCTTAGGTAGTCTGGCTTCATTGCACGCCCAACAAACACTAAGTTGCACAGCCTTTAACAGAAACATAATTTCAATCCGGCTGCTTCCATGTGAGTCATCACCACAATTGACAAACGAATCAAGGAACATCCTTGGACACATGATGTCTGCCTGGTTTGATGCATACACATACCTTTAGGTGGCATCATAAACTGAACACCTCATCGCAACCGTTGCCCCTTCCAGTTTGCCGTACCGCACCTGTACACTGAGATGTTTGATCTCTTGCCTTGTTACCTAGCAGTCGAAGCTTCAGTTTGCTTGTGGTCTGAGGTGATTCGAGAATCTGTCACAGTGCCATGAGCATGCTTACTGACTCATGCGTTCAGGTGCAGTGACTAGCCGAATAATGTTCCCAAACGAATAATGTTTTGCCAAGGCATTGCAAACTCACTTCACAAAATCTCGAAGCTAAAATTCAACTGCAAAACAAGGGGTGCATTTCTCGAAGGCAAGCACAAGTTTTGATGTTGCTGTATTTGGGATATGTCACAAAAAAATCTCCCATTATCCTTCCCCATATCTCATCTGGCCTTGTTTTCATAGCTCATCTTCGCGAGCTGAAAACTTTTGGCCGTCCCATGTAGCTGCATACAGCCTGCCATTGTCACTGCAATATCACATGAGTGGATCTTTACAATGCCGTACAGAATCAACATTTATAAACACCTTTTAAAAGTACTGCCAACGTCCTTAAATGCACAATGACCCTTTGTGTTTCAACTAGTATTGCTACGATGTTCTAGAACACTATAAATAATCAAATATAAAATATATTAGTCCGTTGATGCACAACCTGAAATCAACCCCAGTCCATTCGTGTGAGAAGTAGAACATGCTCACAGCAACCAATCCACTATATCCACTACAAAGATTTTCTCCAGTTATGGGCATATTTCCGGATGTTTCCCTCCCAAGCCACGAACGACTTTGCCCATGTTTCTGCCCAAGTTCGGCACAGAGCAAAGAACCCAAGAAGCAACGGTTCAGCTAATCGAATATCAATACCAAAATGAAAACTCGTGCAACAAGTATCAGCAGATCATTTCTTGGTATCAAACATGCAACTTGGCTTTGTCACTGTCAATTTCGCTAGGTTTCGGGCCTTGCCTGACACAAACTCATCCAACGTTATAGTACCACTTTCCTGAGCGCAATGCATGCGGATTGCCGATACGGCACCACTGCCAAGGCACCTAGCTATCAATGAAAAATGTGTAGAATCATAATGCATGTGCAGTTTGTGCACCACCAAATCATCCCAACAATTCCATATGGCTGAGAGATGTTGGATTCATATCGCTCTTGAAGAACATAGACACGGATGTTGCGAATTAGAAGTGATCCCAAGTACCAGTACCACACCGGTTACTATACACAAAAAACACACACAGGCATCATTCTATACTGAGGTGTACCCAGTAGCCAGCGATGAATTCGTCATGGGACATGTCATACGGCACTGTATGTACTTGCATGCTGCAGTGGCTGGCATCGGCGGGTAGCTTACATGGTCACTGTGTGCATTTGCGTGCGACAAAGGCCTGTGAGGGGTTTGTCGACCGTTTGGTAGAGTGTGGGGGACTGAGACTCTTCTTCTTGTTGTTGTTGCTGTTGTTGTTGTTGTTGTTGTTGCTGTTGCGCTTGTTCTTGTTGTTGTTGTTGTTGTTGGTGGTGGTGGTGGTGTTGTTGTTGTTGTTGCTGTGGGTCTCTTCCCAATAATCTTATAGCCAAATTCTTTTGTCCAAAACATATTCACTATACCACTGCAACTTCCACCCCGTTGTCCTGGTACTGTATATTCTCTCACCTCATAGTCATACTATCTTACATTCCCGTTTACCCACTTCGATATTTTTGTCCACTTCACCAGCCGATAGATAAAATGAAAGCTGAGATGCATCAGCATCGATGATGAGGAACAAAGACCACACATCCTGGAATCCATGTCTGATGCCCGGCTGACTTAGCTGGTAACCCACGACCGGGAGAAAGACACAGGTGTTACACATCAAAGGTTGGTCCAAAGAAAAGGAAATCTACGTTCGCACCAAATCACGTGCGAACAGCATATGGTACAGACCGTATGGTACAACATATGATATGGTAGAGTTGGTAAAATTCTAAATCATCTTCTAGAAACGTTTTGTTGATTCACAACTTCTATCAAATTCTCATATTTACTCAGTCCTGTATCCCCTCCAACATGCAACTTGGAACTCACCAAACGCTCTTAAAAAACCACCGGGGGAAGCACCGAAAAACCAAACCTGCGTCGAAATGTCCAAGGACTCCATAAAGCTGGCTAATTTCTTTTCAGCCATGGCTGCCTGGCCATTGGTCCGAAGCGGAATGGGGTCCGTTTAGAAAACAAACCAATCTGGCAGCCGAAGTTTCCCACCCGTTGGTGGTTGGCTCCCACCCAAATTGAACAAGTTATTAATCAAATTGGATCATTTCCACAAGGTAGGGGTGTTTGTTTTTTTTGGAAACCACCACCTAGCAATAATAACATACCCTCCAGGAAGCGATCATATATCCCTCCAAACGGGAAAAGGCAAATCATCGACTCAAGTTTGTGCCTTGGTAATGGGGGTATGTTAGTTCCGCAGGAATGTAAACTTGTGGATGCAGTTTGAATAACAACATTGACATTTCTGGGTATTGCAACTGTTTTCTGTTTAACTGTTAACTTATGTCTGCAAAATTGACTTGATTGGTGCCCACGAAATGGTCTGCCCAAGGCAATCCCTGAACTTAAAGCAATGGAAATGAACCGAATGATACAACTATCCACAGCCTCAAGTGTGTTGGTAATAGCTGCTTGGCACAGTTTTTAAATATCCGCCCGTCTGTGGCGCCATGCATGATATTTTCACATGTTCGCGGATATGATCGCCATTGTATGCATGTATTCATGTATTCATGTATGTATGTATGTATGCATGCATGCATGCATGCATGCATGTATGTGTGAATGAACGAATCAACGAACCAATAAATGAATCAACGAATGAACGAATGAAGGAAGGAACGAACGAGTGAACGAATTTATGTATGAATGCACGAGTTTATGTATGCATGCATGCATGTATGTATGCTTCCAACTAACTAATGCCTCCAGCTGTGGATGGCTACGATACGTGTCTGGCCGCATCTGGGACCTTGGGCCGCCTTTCGACTTGGGAGCCCATCCGAGCTATCATCCCCATGTGAATTGGCCATATCCTCCATGTGTATCCCATTGCACCTTGAGTTCATCAATACTGACCTGCAATTTTTCCAAAGGCATCTGTGTTGACTGCGGTTTTGTTGACTGTTTTGAAGCCAACGTCTTGCCATTTTTGTGACCCCCCAAATATCCACACACATCGGGATCGCTGTATCACATCACTTCAAACGTTTCACCTTCAAAACAAATGAAAGCAAACACAACAACACGAATACAACATCTCGGCCGGGTATGAATTATCATTGATCATGCTACTTGCGACCCAGGATCAAGATCTGATTCATCTCGGTCGATTTCAGCAAAAATTATTTGCAACGCTTCCACCTGCAGCAAAGCCAAGACGCCGTCTGCTGGTGGACCGTGGCTCCATTAGAGAAACATGGAGCTAATATATTTACTAAATCTTACCAAAACATGGAGCTAATACACTTTAAACAAGTAGATGTTATACAGTAGATGCATGATTTTCATGCCCTGGTCCAGGGCCAGTATTGCAAAAACATGTTGGACAAGTACCCCGTGGCATACTTTCAGCATGGTATGGGCAAAACACTGGATTCCTGAAATTACTGGAAATAAATCTATCATCAAAAAATCATCTGGTACAAATTGCTTTGGAACCCAGCCCCGCTGAAATAATTACGCTGGCCCTACGTGAGTACATGACATGTCAGCGAAATCTGCTGTGCTATTTTTAGTTCTCCAACCTGCCACCCTAAAATTCACTCGTAATGGTTTCTTGATTCAGGATATACCTACAGGCACAAGCAAAAGAAACAAGTAGTTAATCACCCGACCATACCAAAGAACCAATAATCTTCCTGACTTACCAACCAAAGAAAACAATAAAACACCCGTAGCACAACAAACTAACAAACAAAAAACAACGCAAAAACGAACAAACAAACAAACAAACAAAGAAACAAAGAGACAAAAAGCAGACAAACATACAAACAAGCAAAACAACACAACACATCACAACACAACAAAACAAAACACACCAAACAAACAAAACAAAACAAAGCAAACGACCGCACACACACACACAGACACACACAAAAAAAAACACGGAGAAACGCAAGAAACACATATAAACCACATAAACGAAAGAAAACACAGGCAAAGAGAACAAACACACACACACACAAAGAAAAAAATACACAAACACCCAACATTCAACAAACATCAACAAACGAAGCAGGCAATACTAGACAACGGCAGCAAAAGGCAGAACAAGGACAACAACACCAACACCATGCTTGTCAAATATGTCATGTAAAAAGAGGCAGTTGCATAATTGCATATGTTCATTCCGAAACGCCATGATGAACAAATCAGGACTACATGTTGTGTGACTCATGTGCTTGCGAAACCCAAACATTTGCAGGTACACCCGCCTGTGCTTTGTGTTTGGCCATGTACTTCATGATGGCAATGTCCCTGTCTGCTTGCGCACTCTCCTCGATTGCATGGTGATTGTACAGTTCCACGGAAGGCTTCTCAGACAGACATGATCCACCCACTGCGACTTCTGCGAGAACATGTTTTCACAAGTCAGGGCACAATGGCTGTGTTGCAGAAGACTCCCGTCACCTGGGCCGCAGAAGACGAAGAATTTTGAGGCGTGCAGTGTCCAAATAGACACCACGCGAACCAAACGGTAGCACATGTGGCGACCGATCCGCGCTGTCGAATGGACGCCAACCAAGCCACGGGATGACAAAAACCCTGGGAAAGCAAGACAAGAGCAACGCGTGCCAAGCACTAAACCAATCTGACACGATGACATCACGATCACTATGATGGGCCTGCGAGATGCGAGCTTGGACAAGCATCAACCAAGGATGAACCCAAGAAGCATTAAAATCACCTTCCAACACGCAAGGTCCCACAGTGCACAAGCACGCAGAGTGATCCCGAGTGCTCGATGACTTGCTAATCTGGCTCGGGCTTCCGCCGAAGCACATCTCCAGTCCACACTGTTAATCGAACGACCCACAGGATCAAATAGGCGACTGGCCCCAAATAGACAGCGCACGGTGGCAGAGAGGGCCGCACCAAACCTCCAAACCACCCACCCAACCAACCAACCAGGCACGCACGCAGTCAGGCACGCAGACAAACAAACAAACAACATGAAACAACATCACCTGAATCAAAGTTGCATTTTTGCCTTTTTGCTGCTGCTGTTTTTGTTGTTGTTGTTGTTGTTGTTGCTGTTGTTGTTCTTGTTGTTGTTGTTGTTGCGTTGCTGTTCTTTTTTTTTGGTTGTTGTTGTTGGTGGTGGTGGTGAATTTTGAAGCATGCAAGCGACCCCAAACCGAAAGCAGTGCTCATGGCTGTCGATCCATGCCGTTGAAAGCCGCCAACCCACCAACCCAAACATGTCCAGGGCAAGCCTAGAAATGTCGGTGTCCATATCTATAAGTACTTATTCGTCTAAATCTAAATTACTGCGATTACCTCGAACCGTTTATTGACACACACGCGCACAATGTCGGTCGATGTTCGTCTCAAGTCCTCTCAATGTCGCAGATCTGTGCTCACAAAGGAAAGTCAAGTAAAGTGCATCAAAAGTAGCGACAACAATCACACACACACACACACAAACACAGACTCTGAGGCATTGACCACATTTAATATTGCAAATACAGCAATCCTGAGTTTGTTCTGAAGCACCCAAAATCATGGCACAAATGACCTGAACAGCCTGAACAAAACATGTCATGAAGCAAGAAACAAAAGGAGACGAGATAAATCCTGCAGCTAAAAGTCACAATGTACAACACCATGCCTTAGAAAGTCAGGATTTGACCGGCCAAACGTTGATTTGGATGTATCTATCTGTATCCCAGTCCCTGATGCCAGTGGATGTAGATGGAGTATAGTGACTACTCAGCCTGAAGCGACTTTTTGGGGTGTTCCTCCTGAGTAACAGTGATGGAAAAGGTTTCACCAAAGTGGAAATTGAGCAAGTCACACTGCTACCGTAGACTCGAAGACTTATTCAAATGTACGGACACCCCCAATCAATGATACAAAGACTAATCCTTGGTTCCTGGTCCCTTGCAAAACACTCTTTGGGCAACGTGACATCAAATCATGAAAGCATCACTAAGCATCACATAAAACGCGTTTTGAATCCATCAAGTATGGCCAGTTGTAGGTTCATGTCCCTTCTGCAAGGTTGTGAAGAATGGAACCTTGATAAGATTGTACAACGAAGTGCTGTGGATGTCTGAATGTCCACAGTGCACCCGCGTCAATACACTATCCAGCTTCATTTCAACAAAGGAAACCTCCACAGGCCGTTGAAACGAACAGGTTTACGCCCTCCTTTCATCTGCAGCCAGGTTACAAGCAACAGCAAGTTCCGAAATCTCTCCTTGATGAACACACGCGTATCACGTATGAACAACATTGGTGCAACTAGGCTACGTACTTACTTACTGACTGACTTGATGGCTTACTTACTGACTGACTTACTTACTTACTACTGTGGGTTTACAAGTGGGGTCCTTTCATCCAATGGAATTCCTATATGTATGTACATATTTTGAATGTAATGTGTAATTTGCATGTATGCATGACATATAATATCCAAAATACTTGCATGTCAGCATTAGGTGGCAACTGATGGATGTCACCCTGGATTCAAGGAGTCAATGCATCGACGAGTGGGTTAGAGATAAGCGAACTGATTGGACACTTTTACAAGTCCCAAACGATAAGCCCATGTGAAATCCAACAAGGCTGCCTGAGTACTGTGTGTCTGTGGGTCCAGTCTTTTTGACTCTTTTCATATGGAAATTCCTACCTTGGGAGAATCCTCACTCCTGCTACTGCTGCTACTACAACAACGACAACAACAACAACAACAACAACAAAAACTACTACTACTACTACTACTACTACTACTACTACTACAACTACTATTATTATTATACCACTTCTGCTCCTGCTATCTACTAGTACTACTACTACCACTAATGTACACTGCTGTAAGCTACTGTAAGCATGTGTAAACTACTGCAACCTATCTTTTGGGTTAAGTTGGTGAATATATTTTCCCTGGACCAACAAACTGGAATGCGATGTCACATGATCTCACCAGGGAGAGGGCATAACTGGCCATTGTCAATGGTTTTTTTGGAGCAATCCAGCTACTTCACAATAACTATGTCAAACTATTTGGTCTATATGGATGTTGATATTGATATAAACATATATATATACATGATATCATATATATGGATATGGATCTGTTGAACACTTTTTGAGAATTGTTGGTCTCATGCAGTTGGCAACCCAAGTATCTCAGTGGCTTGATGGAAACTTCCCAACTTATACCACCTGAGATGGCCTCAATGAAGACAACTGGAGTGGGGAAAGCATGAAAGCTGGAAGGGGCGCCAATTTCACATTGCTTCACAAGGTGGTGGCTTGAAATGTCCAGCATCAGTTTAGCGCGATCTGCATATAAATGGCCACATGAATCAAGTGGGATGTGATGCATAGTTCCCAGCACATATTATAGGCCAACATCAAGACTACTTAACAGCACATCAACTCCTCCACACATCTATGGTATGTTTCAAGATGTGTCGCGTCTATGAAAAGGTTCAGGCTGAAGTGACTCATATACTCTAGTGATGATTATATATGATTCCGATATATTCTGATTGTTTGTATGCTCTGACTGAACGAAACATACCACAAGATTCAGTGGTTCCAAACTGTAAAACAGGTAGCAGCAATAACTCAAATTAGTCCAGTACTTCATTGCAAAATTCACTGCCAGTCAAGCAAGAAATCATCCGACTGCGGGTATCTACATTCATTCGATTACAATCCATTACAGCCTTTGATACGTCCAATTTCAATTTCCAAGCTATTGAACATGCCCATCCTGAGGTCAGAGCCATGAAAAGGGTGAACATACTCTCACTCACACCAAACCAATACCTCAAGTGTGTCGCCATGGGGGTATTTGTAGGTTCAAATCGCTGATTTCCAGCCTGAATATGAAAACACAACGACAGTCACAACAAGAACTCATACTAACTATAAAGACAATCCAGTTGGTTGAAAAGAACAATTACATAAAAACCAAATACAGTAAATGTTCATGTGCACAGCTGGTGGAAACCATGCACCCCCAACAATAACAGCAGCACAGTCAATAATTTTCAATCATGTGCACAAGGATCAACACATCGGCGTAAGAACAAAAAGATCCGGCACACTTTCCACAGAATCACGTTTTAGTCCGAACCAAATAAACAAATATTTGGGAAGAACGAATCCAAAAAAAATAAAAAACAAACACACTGGAAAGCTGGTAAGGCGTTGACTAGACAGAAAGAAAAAAACTTGCACACATGGAATCACCTTAGGATAAAGCGAGGCAACAACTAACTACCAAATACTAGCGGTAAAAGTTCCCTCTTGCAATTGAGTGACTGGCTAATGTGTTTCTCACAAAAAGGCAACGCATCCAGATTTCCAGTCGTATCTTGGGCATACTCTCTGCAATAGTCCTGATCCATCGCACAATGGCACAAGCATGACTGAAACCATCATCGCCATCACAATCATCACAGTTTCAACCAGCACCAGAAGTGCACCAGCCATCACCACCACCATGAGAATCAAATCAAATAACCAACCGAATGAGACAAACCATGCCATCATCAACATCATCGTCATCATCACCACCACCACAACGGCCATCGCCACCACCAGCAACAACGAACAAAAAAACATCACGAACAACCATCAACACACGACAAAGATTAAACGACAAACAACACACCACACGCAACAAACGACCAACAACCGTCAACAACCCCACATTTAAGAACCACAACAACAACATCATCATCAACAACAAAGGACAAACAATAAACAAACAACAAAAACAGTAAACAGGCAAACAAAACAAGTAAGCAACGAAGGCAACAACAACAACAACAACAACAACAACAACAGCAACCACAACAACAACGACGACGACAACGACGACAACCACAACAACAACAACAACAACATCATCATCATCATCATCATCATCAAAACACAACAAACAGCAAATAAACAACAAGAAACAAACACCAACAAACAAACGACAACAAACAAATACCAACCACAACCAAGCGCAACAACGGCAGCATAAACAACAGCAACCACCAAACGAACCAACACGCAAACACACAGACAGACAGACAGATAGACAGACAAACAAAGAAACAAGGAAACAAACAAACAAACAGACAGGCAGAGAAAGAAAGAAACAAAGAAACAAAGAAAGAAACAAACAACACACAGGCAAACAAACAAACCAGTATATTTAACAACAACAGCAAAAATAGATGGCAACAACAATAACAACAACGACGACAACAACAACAACAACAACAACAACAACAACAACAACAACAACAACAACAACAACCACGACGACGACGACGACGACGACGACGACGACGACGGCGGCGGAGACGACGGCGACGACAACTGACAGCAACAAGATGTCTTTTACAGAATATCACATAATTATGTATCCGTACAGTACAACCACACTCCTTTCACACACACACACACTTGCAAACCCAACATGCTAGTGAAAGCGCTCATGCATACAACAAATTTCCCTGTATCTTGCGAGGCTGATCTTGCTGGGGTTTGAACCCGCATTTTCTTGTGTCATATGCGACAAAGCTGGTTGCTTTACACCTCGTCCATACAAATTTGCAGGCCAAAGTGCAGTCACAATTTGTGCGATGACCACACCAAATATATAAAAACCTGAATTGCTGCAAGTACGGCATTCAAAATTGCACCAAAAAAACGACGAAGAAAGGCTTTTAGGAGTAGGAGTAGTAGTAGTAGTAGTAGTAGTAGTAGTAGTAGTAGTAGTAGTCGTCGTCGTCGTCGTCGTCGTCGTCGTCGTCGTCGTCGTCGTCGTCGTCGTCGTCGTCGTGGTGGTGGTGGTGGTGGTGGTGGTGGTGGTGGTGGTGGTAGTGGTAGTGGTAGTGGTGATGGTCTTACTAGTGGTGGCGCCGGCTGTGGTGGTTTAGATTTTGGTATTATATATGTATATATTTATACAGCCCCCCTTGCAGAAGACAGCCAATTGCAAGTAGAAGTAGCAGAAGTGCCACCGCTAGCGGTAGTAAGAGAGGTGGGTCAAAGGGCAACTTGGAAGAGTACTAGATAATTCCAGTGTAGATGTTAAAAACTCCTACGGTTGATTGATTTTGAGCAGGGAATCACTACTTGCTCATTGAAACCAGCAAAGGTACCAAGATCAGGAGCACCAAAGTCCAAACCAAAGATCCACTTGTGCTTGCAATGGAAAACCTTAGTTTGTGACACTGCTGCCATGCTTTTTTATTTTCATGGTGCTTATCTTGGGGAATTGGTTTTATACTGAAATTATATGAAGTTATTCAATATTGAGTTTGGAAGAGGAGGATTTTCTGTTTGATTGATTGATTGATTGATTGATTGTTTGTCTGTTTGTTTGTTTGTTTGTTTGTTTGATTGATTGTTTGTCTGTTTGTTTGTTTGTTTGTTTGATTGATTGATTGATTTCATCATATTGACTGCAAGGCAATGCTAGTCTAAGTATCTGTCTACACCTGCAGCATCCAACACAACACAACCAATCAAATGCGTAATCTACATAGTGCTTTTACACACACAAGCACTTATGCAGCAGAGATGCACGAGAGTCCTCAAAGCACCAATGTAGTGAATTAGCCGAATCACCCGCACCCCACGCAATGCTCGTGCTACTCGAATGATGCGAATCGAACGGAGGTAACTGGAGTCTGAAAACCTCAGTGCACCGATTCGGAGAAAGACATCCCAGTCTAGGCCTGCCACATCTCCTTTAGAAACAAACAGGGTCACTAATTTTCATCCACAAAAAAAATCCCTTCAAGATGGAATTGTTGCAGGAAGGTGTCCAGGTACACCTAGGATGCACCAACATGAAGCCATAAACCCATTTTCGGCCAAGTTTCGCCCTCATGCTGGTGAAGGTCAGGAGTTCAAACACGGTCTCAACAACTGACCTTGGGAAAGCTGATGGAAATACTTGGAGGGTTGGGGGCACCCAACTAAGTACTGGATTAAAATGAAAGGGTCAAGAGTTACATGATTTCTATCTTCCAAGTTGCTGATACCCAAAGGAAATGATTGAGATGCCTATATACATCTATATACTACTCCTTCTGATGGAGCAAAACACAATCACTTCTTTCAAATTCAACCAAACAACGTTGCCAAAAAGGAGCCTCAATCTGTCAATCTTTGCATCAAAACCAAGTTGTTGGGGACTCAACTTTTCCCACAGCGAGTCCATCCATGTCGCAACCCTGCAACTGGTCCTATCCCATAGCCACGACATCCCTACGTATCCATTTTCTCCATGCCCAGGGACAGAGTAATGATGATAAAATCAAACAGGTTCCAACTCAGTTGGCAAAGCATGTTGGCGAAGCCAGCGATCATTGGAACAAGCAAATTTCGCGAGTTCAGCATAGATTTCCCAGTGCGATGCTAGAAACATGCTAGTCTAACAATATCATGTCACACTACCATGATTTTGGTTGCTTCACATGTTGACTGCTCATTCAATTCCTTCAATCTGAAGTTCCAGTCAAATCGGGGGATGTACATTTTATGCAAGCAGCACTGACAGTGAAAAAGCAACACCCAAATAGCTACAGTCTTAGGTGCCTTGGGCAGGATTTCAACATCAACATCTGGAAGTTGGACCAACTTTGCCACGTTACAGTCTTTCTGGTCCAAGGAAAAAGCCACCAAATCCGAAGGCTTTCAACTTCAAACAAACTTCCTGCACTGAAAAAACATGAGACGTCTGGGATCCACCAGTCTACCAGTCACCCATGAACATACTAACAGTTACTATATAGCATATGCAATATATATATATATATATGTATCTATAGAGAGCGGTCTGGGGATGATTTAACATTGGCAAAACAATACAGCAAACACGGATGACTGATACAATCTTTTTACTATACCATGAATTCACAGCAACTGCTGGGGTAACTGCATCTGTCGGTGATTACTACCTGAACCTAACCTGATTCCAAACAGTCCAGAACGTAGGCGGAAACAATGATGGTGTTCGCCACGCTAAACCATACTGGCACTTCCTAGGATGCAACATGTCAGGATGCTGTGACAGGATAAACGAACATACGAAAGTCAGCATGTTTTCATGTATATAGCCTCTATTAAAAAACCTTAAACAACTCATGACTGTTCTAACAACTTTATATAATCCTAAAGGTCGGGTTGAGAACCGTTGAACTTACAGGACTTCCAGAGTATATGATGCAACCAGCCTTGGATAACGCCTCAATTATTACCAATCTTAAGGGGATCGCTTGTTATCTACTTTGACAGACTTTTCCTGATGATAAAATATATGGGTGAAACCCAATGAAACTACGTGGCACACCTAAGGTGGTGACTAGCTCTTCAGAATGGAACGCCGAATTCGTACAATTGACTTTTTGACTGTAAATTCAAGCAAAACAACTCCACCTCCCAACTTAACACTGATCATAAACTGTCAATAACAGTATAAGAGTAACTAAAGCATGGCGGAAAACCACTTGAAGATCTAATTTGATAACAAAACTCAGAAAGCGTGAACAGGTGAAGAACATCATTTGAGTCGCACAGGAAGAGCATGGTTCTGATTCAGCTATCTGCTATCTCGCTCCAAAGTGCATCTATTTCCTACCGTACCCTGGACTTGGAAGTGTGTCCAACTTTTTTCAAACTGACTACATTTTGGTATCATTTCCCTTGGACACATCCAGCTGCATCTCACCAAGCTGCACTTTGTGGTAATCTTGAGGCCACATCCACCTCGGCAAACATGGATGCAGCACATGGCAGGCTCATCTAGCTTCAGCCCTGGATGAGCTTGCCAATGTTTCAAGGCTTTGCTTCAAGGCTGAAAAGAGTATAAGTCATTGACATTCATCATTTCACCACATTGATACACGATGATTTAATCATTTCCCAACATAATCCAATCATTTCAAGAGCTTGGAACAATGATGGAACATATTTTTTGGTCTCCTGGATCCAATCAAAGCCAGCGGAGTTGGATCCAGCCTCAACGCCCAAGAGGATCAAGTTCAGCACGATTATACTCATCATTCCATGGACAAACCATCCTTGGGAACTGCTGAGCAATGGATGGTGACCCTCCAGGAAACTAACGTAGCACTGTCAGGAGTCATCTTCCGACCATCGATTTTCAGGGGCTATGTTAGTTTCATGGACCATTGGATGATATTGGATGATTGGTTATCTACTTAAGCCATCTAGTCATGCCGGATAAAGCGATCTGTATCATGGGGTAGAAACATGTAGAAACCGTTGGATGCAAATATAAACAAACAAGATTGAACCAAAACATCCAATCAGAATCCATTCCAAGTGTTCTCATCTATAAACTTCACCATCCAATGTTTTTGTGACCAAAAACGCCCCATTCATCTGCCAGCAACACGAGAATCTGTGCGCTGTCTCTGGGGCTCTTTGGTTTCCTAGTTTGGCAAAGAATTCACCCCAGGTTCTGAGTAATCCAATAAAGGGAGGGGAAGGAAAGTCAGGATGACCAAGAAACGGGATGAGACGATGCCCAGCGTGCTGCAACCATATTGTGTTTCCGCCGGGCTGCTTCCTACAAGGATGCAACAAGGATGCACTGTGGGAAAGGTGCGTTGCTCCGTGAAAAGAAAGTCATTCCGGTTGCTCCGTGCAAAGCCACACTGTCATTTTCTTTTTTGACATGCAAAAAGAAACAGCATTAATTCGATAGGTGGATAGATAGATAGATAGATAGATAGATAGATAGATAGATAGATAGATAGATAGATAGATGGATAGATAGACAGACAGACAGACAGACAGACAGATAGCTAGATAGATAGATAGATAGATAGATAGATAGATAGATAGATAGAAAGGTAGAAAGGTAGATAGGTAGATAGGTAGATAGCTAGAAAGGTAGAAAGGTAGATAGCTAGAAAGGTAGAAAGGTAGATAGGTAGATAGGTAGATAGCTAGAAAGGTAGAAAGGTAGAAAGGGAGATAGGTAGATAGGTAGAGAGATAGAGAGATAGAGAGATAGACAGACAGACAGACAGATAGACAGATAGATAGCTAGATAGCTAGATAGCTAGATAGCTAGATAGCTAGATAGCTAGAAAGATAGATAGGTAGATAGGTAGGTAGATAGGTAGATTGTTAGATAGATTGATAGATAGAAAGATAGATAGGTAGATAGGTAGATAGGTAGATTGTTAGATAGATTGATAGATAGCTAGATAGTTAGAAATATAGATATTGATGTGCTGTTAGATAGATAGATAGATAGATAGATAGATAGATAGATAGATAGATAGCTAGATAGATACTGTAGATATGATACAAGTATGAGATCATCCCTCCCCGCGCCGTATTGTGACAACCAACATGCGAACGCGTATCAAGCCATCACTGCATGCGGAAAGTAACATATTCCTTTCGCTGTTGTCAACCGTGTACTCACAGCGTGGCGGCTGGCACTCAAGATCTTTCACACGGCTTCTGCACTAGGCGGCCAACTCTTAACATGCAAATGCAAACATGTACAGCATGCGATACAAATGGTAGTGTGCATGGCACAAATTACATTAATATCAGAAACATTCAACATGTGCTTAATCTGCTTGAGTGAAAACACGAACACTGCACAAAATACGTATGACATATCTGTCAGTATAACCTTTTAATACCTCGTTGTCTTGAAAAACTATTTCGACAATAATTCCCAAGAAACGTCGTCGTTTCCCGGCCAAAACAAGTCACGGGACCTTCTGGGAGTTGAAGGGATTCACGCTTGGTGATATATTGAGAGGCTGCCTCCTGGGGCGACCATTGGGATGGATGGGCGACTATCAAACAATGCTGGGAGAACAATTCAGATCTGAAATCATGGCAGTTTTCAAGTACTAAACACGATATAAAACGATAAAGAAAAGTGAAAAGGCTTGACAAAGATGAGGAAGTGTTGGAAATTACACCTAACGCCAAAGTTGAGATTGTGTCTTTTTCTTGTGGGATAAACCTACAAACCACTCTTTGGGTTGAGGACAGTTGCCGCTTGTAGCACATGATGAGATTCCTGAAAACCACTTGCTCTGAAGGAAGATGTTGTTGCATCATTTCCAGGAGTTTATCCAGAAGAATCTGAGTTCGACTTTCTGTTCTTTCTCTCTCCTTGATCGCTGGAAAACTGTGCCTGTTGCTATTTATTGGGGGGATCCCTGGCAATAAACCATCTAGCCTTCGCCATCTCCTCAATTCCACAAGTCCAAACCCGTCCTTCCGATGGTTTAAGACTTCCCGCACGAACGAGTAGCGTGAACTTGAGCGACCTGGTGACCAATACCTGGCATTTTCTGAGTACGGTCTCGCCGGCAATCCGGTACTGATAGGCTGATAAGGACTTTCTGGGCCCAGAAGCATCCCCAACAACCGGAGGTATCACAATCCCTTATTTAAAGCAACCTAGTTTTTGATTCAGACACTGTACGGCTTTGTCTCAACCATACTCCAATCGTGTCACAAAGACAGGTGGCAGAGTTGGAGTTCAAGCATTCTCAATAACAAATCTGACTTTTTTCACCGTTCCGAACGTATCCAAATGATTCAGAATGGCCAATTTGACGTCACGGTCACGTAGAGTTGTTTGCTGGGGTCCTGTTTCATATGCTGCAGATATCCTGGGTGTCAACTGATATACCCATCTCTCACCCTTTTGGAACTGCCATTGATATGACATACACGCAAGCTTGCAGAGTCACACCATTGGCAGTATTGTCATACCATACTTAACAAGCTATAATCTACAGCGAATCCTCTCTGGACCAATATCAAGATTATGAATGTGCTTCCAATTTTTTCACTATCTATCATATGAAACATATGATATCAACAAATATCATCAACTTTTGCAACCCAACAAAATCGGACGCTTCAGGCCGCAGCTGCCTGAGTTGCATCTCGTTCATGTCTTCACTACTGAGGGCCTCAGCTGCTGTGAGGTGATGTCCCAAACGACCACCCAAGATGGTGCTAAAACCCGTCGTAAATAATGGGATATTTACCATATCAACTGGTGCAGGATGATGATTATCCTATTATCTATAGGGTTTTGAAGTAAACAATGGGATATTTACCATAGCAACTGGTTAGCCGGATTTCTGAACCATCAACAGTATTACCAACCCAAACAATGCACTATCAAAAATGGAAATCCCTCAATTTTTACGATAGATTTGCATTGTCTGATTTCCCAAAAATTAGGTAATTTGATGATCCCCGTTTATTGAGTATTCTGGAGAAAATTCTGGACTAACCTGATCCCCCCCCCCTTTTTTGGGAAGGGACAACTACAAGATAATCTCATAATATATATATATATATGTACTGTATATCTGTATATAAAGAATTTGTGATGCAAGTATAAACCACCTTTTGGCAAAACATGATTCACAAAGCTGAAATAAGTGTGTTTGTGGGGTTTTCCTTGCTGAACTACCAAGATCTTGTGGAGTAAGGATGGGTGAGGTCGCTATAGTTTGCCCAAAAGAAGGATGCTGAACTGCTGAATTATTGTGTGTTTTTCCTCCTTTGGAATGACAAAACGATTCACCAATCTCGAAGATCCGGATGTAAAATTATATACATTCAAATATATTATCAAACTATATTATTGATTGATAAATATATATATATATACATGTAGATATGTGGGGGGACCTTCCGGTCTTATACGAACAACATACTTGTCTGTGTACTGAAACACCATACAACACACTATATACACATATAATCACATATATCATAAAGATAGAGTGTTACAGCATGCCACACACACACACACACGGAGTACTACTTGTACTACTAGTGCAAGTCTTCGTAGTACCACTACTACAAATAAATAGCAGTACCAGTACTACGAATACACTGGAAGTAGTACAACTACCCACCGCAAACAAAGGAAGGTCGGTGCTCGGCATTTCCGTTGGGAGGGTAGGTGTCCAGGCATTTGTTTTTATACCAAATGATACATATACATTTTATACATACGTACATAGAGAGTTTTACAAGTAGGACAAGGGAGACATCCCCTTGCAAAACAAAAAAACAGTATAATATGGTAACATGGGTATTCTCTCCTAAATAGGGCTGACAAACATGTCGGAAAAAGCACATTCTACACTACACAAGGCCGTTTTCCCGAAGCTTTCAAAAACTGTTCGGTATGTTTTTTCTGTGTCTCATCATTTTTGAACCCTTTGTCTGTGCATGCTTTGATGGCAACGGTGCTCAATGCCAAATCAGATCTAGGTGAATCTACAGATTACCCCAGCAGTGTGGGCAAATAACGAGCAACATAAACTAAGACAAACATATCAATAATGATGATAAAACAAATATTAATGGCGATAATCATGACGGTGAATATGATGATGATAGTGGCGACAACGATGACGATAAAAAGGACAAAGGAGAAAAAGAAAGAGTAGAAGGAGAAGAAGGAAATACATCTAAAAAATAACAAAATAATTATAACAAGAAATAACAATAACAAATAGTAGTAAACGGGGAAAACGAAGAACACTAGAAAATAAGAACATGATGGTGATCATGATGATGATGATGATGATGATGATGATGATGATGATGATGATGATGATGATGATGATGATGATGATGATGATGATGTCGATGTTGATGATGATGACGATGACCATGATGATCATGATGATCATGATGATCATTGTTATTGTATTCAATATTATTCGAATTATGATGGTGATGGTCATGAGGACTCTGATGCTGTTGCTGTTGGTGATTGCGATGGATGGCGATGAGTGAGAAGAACAGAATCTATGATCAAGTTTAGACAGCACCCTAGCTATGAAGTGCAGCTTGCCAAAAATCCTTCACACTGTGCACACAAGGGTTCAACCTCAAAGAAACATGAACATGGAAAACCTTCCATGTTCACGTTTTTGAGGGGGCTTCACAGTTCTCTTCAGCTGAGTGACAACTACATTTGAGTCACTGTCGACGATAGCATCAGGGTCGAAGGCGACAATCGAAACTGTATCCTGTGAGCATGGCCGGACAGAACATATCAGTATTGGAACCTCTAAGAGGAATTTTATTTGTTGGATCCTGAACCAACAAAAATTCCAACAAGCAATGCTTTTTCTTGCAACATATAGCTAATATATTTCATATAGCATCAAACAATATAAAGACTGATGACATCTTATTTGTATCGATCAGTTTTTCCTGATGAACTCTGCTTCCTATGGGACTATCATGAGATATCATCAATCGTGGGCATGAAATGATGCCTGTCTTAGCAATGAAGCAACAATAGCAGCATATCATCATATCACTGGCTTTGTTTTCTTCGGATGCTTCGGGAAAACAACACGATTTCCCTTTGTGGGGGGAAGAGGTTGCCTTCATTCAATTCATGATTACAATGGCACTTGTCGGACATGGTGATGCGTCCGAAAGCAATTATATAGATTTCTCTGCGAATAAAAGATAAAACAAAACAATCATGGATCTCTGAAACTCTCTTGCGCCACTTTGCAAATTCTGTCCTTCTCATCTTGCTGTTCTTTCTCCGGTTCTTGCAGTTGAGGCAAGTGCTCCTTTGGAGTGAAAGAGGATACTTCCTCAGCATTGCCTTTGAAGAGTCGGACACCTGCAGGAAGGGGAAGCTAATGGTCCATCTATTTGAAATCCAAATTTGATTGACAAAACACAAGCAACTCTGAACACTGTTGTATTTTGCATTCATCTGCTGAAGAGTTTCAAACTGATCCAGATATATCAGAAAGATTTTGACTGGAGAACCTTTTTGACGGTTGAAGTAGCGGTTAGTAACGATTCATCCCTCACCAATACAATCGGCACGTGGAACAACAGCAGTCTTGTAACCTGAAAGTTGAAGCAACCAAGTCAAACAATATCAAACACATTCAAAAAAACGACAAGGCACCAGGTGAGTAATTCAAAAATCACTGTCCTGTCAAAACAATATCAATACATGATACATGATACATTGTATGTTCGATCATAAATAAATAAACTTTGTATACATCAAATATTATCAAACATGCGTCCAGCCTAGTGCTATGAGTCTCCCCCTACCCCCGTCCACAGTCCAGGTTTTGCCAAGGCACTCAAAGTGTCCTGCAATATCCTTGTCTGCAGTTTCAACTGCGCCTGGGGTTGGTTCTTTTGGTACCCCCAAAAAGGTAAAATAACACACCGTTATTCAAAATTGGGCAGATTCTACGTTAGGGATTGTGCAACTATAAAACTAATTATCTGTCTTCGTAGGGTGTTTTTGAACAAATGCTGGTGGGGTTGTATGTCCATCCCTGCTGTTGATAGATTAGCACCTACACTGGTTGATATGCCAAGTACAGGCACATATGCCATGACTACACCGTTTGAAGCATCCCAATAAGTGGAGGATATTGTCTATCAGTCCTAAGTTGGTCCCTTCGGCTACCAGTAAAACCTCACATAGAATGTCTCATTAACGGAGGTGGTGGGATAGCTCTGGGGTTTTCAACCAGTCAAAATACATGTCAAACTGGCTGACCATTTGTTTCATGTTACATTTGTCGTATAAATGTCTTTGGCATAATGGCCAATGTTCCTGGGATATCAATGGTGTTTAACAGCTTCAGTTTGACATGCGACCGAACCATGTTCACAACAAAAAAAATATCACTAGGCTGCAGTGTGATGTGCAACAAACCTGCAAGCTTTCTCTTGATTTTCAATCTTGCCGAAAAGCAAGTCCTCTACTTGTAGAGGTGCCCAAAAGTGACGTCTGGAAACATTTCCAACTGAAGGACCCAGAAAGTGAACTCCAACAAAACCTTTCTGAGCCTATCTTCAAAAACCATGAGAATCCTCTGTGGTGCAAATATTAATATATGATAATATATGCGTACATACTGCCACTGTATGAGGGGCTCAGCCAAGCTTCTTCAATGAAGATCTCCAGTCTTTGAGTGTGCTCCTGGCCCATGGCAACATCTCTACATAAAAACACATACAAACATAAATACTAGTAAAGTACAAATACAAATAGTGGTACAGTACAACAGAATTCAATACATACAAACGAAAATAGTACATACATACCGTTGCATTGTAAATATCTATAAATATCTATAAATCATATTACATTCCATTGCATTACACCTATGGAGTGGTTTTCTACCGAGGCACCTGTAACTGATCAGTGAGAATCGAGGCTTTGACATCTGCATCCATGGCGGGTCACGTGAAGGTGCCAGGGGTCTATGAAAATCTTTGACAATCTAACATGGCGATGTAATATAGAGCTTCCTAGTTGCTGCTGACACAGAACAAATCTACGTTTCATCGTTTTGTCTTGCGTGTCTGACTCGTCTGAAAAAAATGTGGACCCATGGGATTGGATGGGCCGCCCATCTTGTTCGCTTGGGCCAAATCAACTCTGAAGAAGTATCCCCACATATCCCAAAAAATACCATGATGGTAATGGCATAGTTTTGCTTTTTTTTCCCCCCCTGCAGTTGTGCCTCTGTTTTGATCCTAGAGTAAATCTATCAATACCTTTTGACTTTTGAATACAAAAGCATTGTGAACTCAGTGTTCTCGTCCATTTGCTTTTGCCATTCAGGCTCTGGGGCTTTTTCTCGGCCAACCCAAACAAAAACGACTTGGGTAGTTTCAAAAGTTTCAACACATTTGTTGGAATCATTCTGTATAAAACCAATTAAAAAAACATAGAAACATGCCAGCAGTTGCAGTTTGACAACTACCATCTCGTGGTCCGCCATGAGACAATGTGGGAGACTACAATGTTGCGACAGAAGCGGGCAGTGTGACCACACTTGAATGCGACTGTAGCAAGTTTGACGTGGAGTCCAAGCCGAGGTTTGCTAAGTATATATTTGATGAGCTGGATATTTTCTTTGATTTTTAAAGCTTTGCCTCTCTGCAGAATGCCTTTCTGCGATTTTCTTCGGGGTTCGCAGCGGCTGCACTAAGTACAGCCGCAAAAAGAAGCCTCTTCTCGAGGACGAAAACGGGAAATGGCTCCGCAGATCTACGCGGCTGAAACCATCCATTAGCTTTCCCGCCAAGAAAACAAATGGCGGAAATTCAACCTTGAGCACTCTGAATAGAAACTCCATTCTCTGCCCCCAAGACTTTGAGATCATGAATTCTTATGAGAAAACCAGGGTCTTTCTTCTCACTTATGGGATCTGTAAACTCATCAAGCACACCTCGCATTCAAAGGATAGCGTGCGGACCCAGCACCACCGGTGATTGAATAACAACTCAACAATCCAAAATGGCAAGTACCTTCTAACCGTCCGCGGAAATCTATTGAAGTAGGAACTTTAAATACTAGTCACTTGGTGCTTAACCTCTTTACAATCTAGTTCATCCTGAATTTGTTGATAGCACCAAATATATGTGTATATAAATATATATATATATACGCAGAATAGGAAAACAGTTATATCAGAAACTCAGCTCAAAGAAGTGTCTTGGCCACCCAACATGTTCTGGCTGAGGTGAGGCAGCATGAATGCACCTATCTCTGTGAGATTGGAGAATTATGGAATTGCTATTTCCAACTCTTGCATGGAAATGGTGTATACTGGGGTTGTGGTGTCCTTGAGCCACTGGTAGCCTGTCATACGACAAAGCTCCATATTGTGAAACACCAGGCCGGATTTTCCGGGAGTCCGTCAATGCATGGAGCCTTGCCATCGGATGCCGTCGGACCATGTCTTGACTCACAGGGAAAAAATGAGAGAAAAGTATAGAAATGTTCCAAACGTCGCCATACATATCAACTGACACACTTTGTCAAGGGTGGATAGTGAGCATGGAGCATATGGAACATGGAAAACGCAGGGATGCACGGTTAAAGCTGCACACACACACACACAGCAGTTTCACCAAAGCTTACGCACATGAACAATCTCGTTCTATAGCTATGCATGACTCCGCAGTTCACACCTTTAATGTGCTCTTTGATTGATGAACCTCCCGATATAAAATGATATAAATGAATAGGCAAGTATACCCTGCCATATCATATCACTGCATGGCGTTTTTGCAGTGACGCCAAGGAGCTTCCACTACTGAGTCTCACGTTGTCTTGAAGGTTAAAGTATTTGAGGATGACAGCAACCTCCAAGTCACCGAACACTGACGACCCACAACAAATGGTTTCTCGGAAAAGGTGGCCAGTGGGTTGAAAACACACATCCTGACTTTTCGAATTCGGATATGCCCTTCTCAATAAGTCCTCTTTATCCTTTTGACGTATTATGATGTCATGATGTTCTATGCAAAAAAAACGTTAACCGTCTTTGCAAAAACTCAGGTTTCATCATTTTTTCATATTCCTTTTCGTTACTTGGTAGTACGTTGCTCATATGGTTGATGTTACCAACTGGGAATGCTGAAAGGTGCGCTGTGTGGGTCGCAGGGGGTAGCTGAACATAGTAAAAATTGGCTTGGTTATTTCCAATTCGATGAAATTTTTGTAGGTGAAATGAGGTCGTGCTGATCCTTTTGCCCAAGTGCACTGATGTTCTTGATGTTTTTGCCTTTGCAGGACCGTGATGGAAATCAATGAGTTTATATCTATTTATTGATTATCAATACCTTATCATTGCTGCTACACTCCAGAGAACTAACAAATCAAGCAAGGAAGTCATCATCCCAGACCATCAAAGGGAGACTGGGGAGACTGTTCCAAGCCTGGGATCTCTCCAATCCAATAAAATGCTATCAAATGCTTGATGCCATTTCATTCGCTTCCCTTACTGTATTCACGTATTGGTCACATATTCAACTCAATCCCTTCCTGCGCCTGCTTGCCCAATCGGCTGATCTCTCGTCTCGTCACCTGCACTCAGGGTCGAGTGTTGGCATTGTCTAAGTTTCAGGTCTCTTGACATCAACGGTTTCACACCCAACATTTCTTGACTGGCTTCTGGCCAGCCTTGTTCTCATAACTCATCTTGGCCAGCTGCAAACTTTTTGCTGGTCCGTGCAGCTGCATACATCCCGTAACAAATTCATCCAATGTGATTTCACCACTTTCCTCGGGAAAAGAAACATGGTGGACAAAAACAAACAACGCACTTACCGGCTGTGATTGTTGTTGTCGTCGTTGTTGCTGTTCTTGTTGTTGTTGTTGCTGTTGCTGTTGTTGTTGCTGTTGCTGTTGCTGTTGCTGTTGGTGTTGTTGTTGTTGTTGTTGTTGTTGTTGTTGTTGTTGTTGTTGTTGTTGTTGTTTTTGTTTTTGTTGTTGTTTTTGTTGTTGTTTTTGTTGTTGTTGTTGTTGTTGTGGTCGTTGTCGTCGTTGTCGTCGTGGTTGTTGTTGTTGTTGTTGTTGTTGTTGTTGCTGTTGTTGTTGCCGTCGTTGTTGTTGTTGTTGTTGTTGTCGTTGTTGCTGTTCTTGTTGTTGTTGTTGTTGTTGTTGTTGTTGCTGTTGTTGTTGTTGTTGCTGTTGGTGTTGTTGTGTTGTTTAATTTTTATGACGGCACTGGAGGCGGCCGTGCAGGGTTGGTACTTTGCATTAGACCTACAGTATGTGGTTTGGATTCTGGTCGAATGCACCCATGGGCAAGTCACTTCTGTGTTCAGCAAATGTGGCCTGGAGAATGACACGAATTGACAGACCCATCCTGCTTGCACAAGAATCGTCTGCATCAATGATCATGAACAAAGTCCAAATGTCCTGCAAAAAACGATTGTGCGCGAGTCCAGGAAAGGTTGATGGATTGGACATCATTGGAATAAACATCTTCTATCATTAGGCAGTCATATGCGTCGTAACTTTTCTGGCTCCATTGTGGTGCGTAGTCCTCCACACCCCTTACGAACCGGCATTGAAACATGTGCAATCTTAGAAGGCTTCAGTGACCCCGATTTTTGCTGCAATCAACTTTTTTCAAGATCTAAAGGTCTTGCGAAATTCTGTACAGTACCTGGAAAGCCAGAAGGAGTGCGTATCTCAACCAAGAAGTGCGCCTTCGACGCAATCCAAGGCTCATTGCCCCATGGTTTTGAAATATTCTGAGGATTACTTGTTGTTTTTTCTTGGGATATCTATCAACTATGCATAATAGAGAATCTTTTTTGCATGCCATCATGTTTCACACCAAAAACATTGAACAGTAATTTGAAAAAATGACCTCCCCCATTGTGTGCCTCAGTGTTGATGCCCAAAGATTCCATAAAAGTTGATAATTTCTTCCCTTCCAAGGCGGCCTGGCCCATGGTGTCACAATGGTGGCTTCGCAAAATTTGGGTACCAGTTTCCAACCATAGCTTTGGGACCATATGCTTAGATATGTTGAGCATTCTACGAATTTTGGGTCAATCATGGGTCAATCTATATTCTTGAGGCAAAGCCAGAAGTTCCATGAATTGTTGAATCCCCCCATGCTGGTGAAATTCTCTACAATGCCAGGCAGGTTGATTGTATTTCCCAAAAACCTGACTTAATATGAATTTGTCCTCTTGGGAACGGAAGCCCCGATCCCACTAAGGGATACACTCGGAGGCCAGAACTTGCCTGCTCGACTGGAAGGTAATCAACGTATTTCTAGCACTTGCGTCATCGAAATAAATCGGTTGCAGCTCCCCAGTGATATCAATGGTCGCGGTGTCAAACATGTAGAAAAAATGCAAAACCGAAACCTTTTGCAGTCACTCACCACGACCAAAACAATTTGTAGAAACCCTTTCATTCCCAGAGCACTCCCGACACATCAAACAGAACCCAGAAAATGCCACCAAAAAACCCAAACCCGGAAATGGCAAAGGTACCAGCATGTTGCCAGGTTTGAAATTTTCATCATGTTGTCCATTGCTAGAGTCTAGAGTTGATGAATTATTATACAGTATTAATATGGTTGATAAACCAAATTCAGCACAGATTTGGGATGGTTTCAGCATGGTGTAAACGGTGTAGACTTTATTTGACGGATTCTGTGGATCAATATGAGCAAGAGTCATGGCAAGCTTCAAAATGACGAAACCTGTGGCGACCAGCATGACAGCAACTTTCCCCACACAAAAGTACTGGTAGATTGTCAACAAGCCTTTACTAGTACCCTACTTGAATGCACGTTTCGCAATTAAAAGAAATTCTTTGGTGTTTTGGTGTTTTCCAAAAAGCTCCCTAACGTTTCACCTCTCACCGGTACGTTTGTTTGGAAGTCAAGACATATCTTGATACTCGCCCAAGTAAAATCCATTCTCCAAATCTCACGACTCAACCAACAAGTACACAGGAAAGTATACTTAAAGTAAACCATAATCCAGCTCTGAAATTTCGGCATTTCATCTCAACTTTGAGAAAAAAACAAGAAACAACATGTTAGACGGTTCCAAAAAGCGGCAACCTGTGGTTGATCAGCCCCCCATTTTCGGAGTTTTGGGCCTTCAAATCTAAAATGTTGACCTCGGACAGCGGCTATGCTGCAAGCATTAAACAAAT
Organism: Breviolum minutum Mf 1.05b.01; assembly: GCA_000507305.1. Taxonomy (NCBI): domain Eukaryota; class Dinophyceae; order Suessiales; family Symbiodiniaceae; genus Breviolum; species Breviolum minutum. Next base: position 12,294 of record DF239582.1, on the reverse strand, counting down.
TATTGGAGATTGTAGCTCTACAGAGCAGATGTCGTCCACAGAGCCAGGCAAAGGGGTGGTAGGGGAGGCTTCTCATACTAGGCACGATCAATTCCCTCCGCATTTGCTACTGAGCAAGTGCCAAGATAGCGCCAATGTCCACCTCTTTAGCAATACACATGCGATTTTAAAAGGACGACTATTTTGCTACTATCATGATGACATCTCTCTGTTCCCGCAGTATCTGATTGGTCGCATTCCCTTTCACATCACTTTTGCCATACTTCACACCTAGTGCTGCCTTCAATTAAGCCTTGATTGGGCCTGGCTTATCTATTTTTACTCCGTATTATGCTTTTAAATATTTTTTGGAAAGACTCCACACCCTCTTTATGTATATGTACGCATATATACAGTATATATACATATATATATATATATACATGTATGCGATTAGATATACGTATTTTTGCAGTTCTATCGTGCTATGTCTATGTTGCTGAAATGGGACCACTACTGCTAACACAGATCTAATCTAATTAACATTTGTAGCAACCAAACCTTGCATCATAGAAAACATCTTAAAACAAGAAACAACATGAAGAGTCATCACAATTGTGCATGAACCGATACCAAAGATGCATCATGCCATATCATCTCCCATTATACAGTAACCAGCATACGTAGGGTGATAGTGAGGTATGAGGCGCCATGCATCAAGAGCTTCAAACAGAACTTGCAGCTCCTGTATTCACGTGATGCTTTTGAGTGCCGTTCCAACATAGTTGAACTGGAATGGTCAAATAAATACTTCATCTATACTTGTATACTGTATAGAGTACTCTAGAATAATTTGAAGTCGATGGGAGTGATTTTGACAGTTGCTAGAAAACGCGGGTTGTTAAGAAGAATCAGAAGATCTCATGAAGATCTGAAATGGCTTCAATCTGACAATGTATCCAATTTTGTATACACAAACAAGAGTAGAAATAGTTGACCTGACATGGCTTGTCTAGGAGTCTAGTAGTACAACTATTGCCAACAAAAAATACAACTTGATCTTACCCTATAAAGTCGGCAAACAATAAATGGTCTCCCCCTTGAAAAAAACATGTAATATTCCTGCGACCGCAATGGAGTGCTCCACATGTAAATCTGCAACGAATGTTTTGCGAAGGAAGGGACTCATTAAATCCGGAACCCTTATGAATAATCCATCTTGAGTCTTCAAGGCCCATCTTCATCCATCTTGTAAACTGTCACCAGAAATCCTGTCAGACCCACACAGCTGGCGAAAAAATCTGCAGCAAGGGACAGATTCGGAATTTTGGTGATCGATTTCTTGAAAGATTTCTTTCAAAGCATTCACCTTCGGACAATGCAAAGTCTTCCCGCTGTCTCTGGTGCCAGATTCTTTGGTTGTTCGGAGTATCGTCAGGTTCAGGGGAAATGCATAAAGGGAACTCAACCGCTCAACTAGCCATATTTCTTCCAAAAGACTCCAGTTTCTTTTCAAATCATTTCAAATCTCTATATTTCAAGAGTATCCAACTTATCCAACAGTTGCAAATCTCAACCTGTGAACACCCAGTGCCAACCAAGGGCAACACAACCATGTTGCTTCACTGCTTAGGTCGCATTACCCTGGCAAATGTCTGGAACGATCACATCTTGATGCCCTTATAGAATTCAACGACTTGGAGGGTGAGATACCATTCCTGCCACGGGCCAAGGTGCTTGCATCTAAACTAACTTTCATGTCGAAACAAGCCGTAGTTCCCTCCGAACTCACATGGAACCTGAAATAAAGACCACCCAAAAGTGGAGATTCCTTTTGGAAACTACTGTAATCATCGTAAACTTCAGACTCATAGACTTATTAGCTTCCACAAATGCACGTCCCACCTGCTTCTGTTTTTTCAGCAATTGTTTCATGATTGCAATATCACGATCTGCATGCGCACTTTCCTCGGACATGTATATGTCCCAATTCTCCACAAAACGTCTGTCAAAGCACCACCGATACCATTGATGCGTGATATATCTGTTGCATCCTCTCACCTACTAGCTCCCCTTGCCGCGAACAGAACCGACATGGATAGTAAAAACCCTTCAACGTTTCCACAACACATCAAATCGTGGATGACCACAACAAGAATTGCACAACACCCTCGCATCCAACAAGATGTTCGATCTCTACTATAACTATAAAATATATCCAATGTCTGGATGTGGTTCTTTGTTAATTTTCGATGATTCACATTGAAACATATTTCGGAGTATACAGAAAAGAAAAATATAAAAGGACAGTTGTCTGGAGAAATGCAACAACCTCAGTCGTTTGTTTGTCTGAAACTGTGTGTTTCCACAGTGTATCCACGTCTTGCCGTTCCAATAAGACGCAACAAAAAATGAGATTTACACAGTAAACAACGTCATATTGTCATTCATGATTATGTTTAACATATTCTAACATAATCTTTCTTTCTTGAGTCGACATTACATGTTTTTTCAATGAAATCCATAACTTCCCTTCAATTTTGGAACATGCAGTTTCCCCTGCCAATGCAGGAACCAAGCAGCAATGGCTGTATTGCAAAACACTCCCGTTACCTGAAAGGCGGATCCGCAAGATTCCAATGGACACCAACCAAGCCACAGGGATGACAAAAACCACAATCGACTGTGAATAGCGCCAAATTTGGAACATCTGGTTTCCAGCAATTTGATACCAGAAAGACATGGCGGGGCATATTGTTTTTGTTGATACGACCTTTAAGGTGATGAATGTTTTGCAACGTTTTGTGGGCAACGTATGTGGCCAGTGCTTGGCCTTCTTGGTTCATATGTTCTGCTGTCGTAAACCACACTCGAATGACCCGTTGCACTTGTGGTCTCGGGCACTATCTAGTTGGTGGTTTCAAACCATTTGAAAATTATTAGTCAAATTGGAAACCTTCCCCAAGTAGGGATGAAAATGAAAAATATTTCAAACCACCACCTAGAATAGGCTCTGTATTCAATTCCAAACCCATGTTCTGCTTTACACCTCATTCTAACCCAAGCTACCTCGATCAATCAAACGTAGAATGATGGTGATCCACGTTTCATTTCAACTATTTGTGAGATGTTTCCACTAGCGTGCTGACATCTGACCTGATCAGCCACACGCACCAACATTTGTTGTATTTCCAAATCAATTGTTGATTTCTGGGTTTGAATGAAAACAGTTGCTTCCCAAATGAACCATGAACATATGATATCATATCAAATCCTAGAAAACATATACTCAGCCAAAGCTTGTTTTGTGTAAGTGTAAGTGTGCGCGTGCGCGCTTGTAAACCGCCCGTTCGACATGTATCAGCATATAGAGCAGTATGCCAAGTGTATGTCCACAGTGCATTTTTGTTTGGTGTGGGCAATGTGGCCCTGCTGTGACACATGTGCAGATCGACACGCGCACACACACGCACACACCGCTGCATTCTAAACAGAAATGTCTCGAATGCTCACCAAGCTGTAAAAACACCATAAACACCACATGAACTGCTCAAACAAGAACTGAGAACTGAGGCGATGACAACATTCAGGATGGTGAAGACACTGATTATTATATACGCAACCAAGCCTTGGCTTTTCAAAGGTCACCAACACTCTGCCCATCATCACCGCAACTACTGTTAAGGGCACAAAACTGCCGGTGTTTCAGACCAGTCACAATTTGAACATGCCAGAGCATGCCTTCATGTTAACAATCTGTGGGAGAAAGGTTCAACCCTGATTCACTAGGCGGCTGAAGCAACTGTATCTGCAGGAACTCTGGATGCTACGTGATGCTACGACACTGACTACAGTAGATAAACAGCAACTGCCTGATACGATTGTGCGATTATGGCAAAGTGACAGCACATTATCTGATGAAAGAATTCAGAGTAAGACTGATTAAGGATTTCTTAAACTAATCTAATGTGGAGTAGCGTGCTACTACGTAAGAACAATCACTTCAGGTGTTTCATAAAACGGAGCTTAAGCATAAGCAAGGTAAGCGGCGCACCTTTTTAACTTCCAGTCTAGGATCCTGGTTTGGAGAAGCTCGTGGCCTCTGTTTTGAGTTTCGTTGTGAAACTGTTCGGCTTCTGGATCTTGGATCCGTTTTTCGTTGATCCAGATTTTGAATCTGTGTTCAAAAATGAAACTAATGCCCTTGAGAGCTGTAGGGTATGGAGATACATGTCTGACCCTCCCGAACTATGATATGTGAAATGAAGCAGAGGACACGAGCTGATCCTAGAAGGAAGTGCTGAAGGGGAGCCCTTCACATGTAAACGTGAATATGTGTGTGATTAATGAGTGTGATGTGTGTAAATAAATGCAAGGTGACGAAATGATGAGATGAGATGTGAGACGGGGGTGGGGAGAAAAACTTCGTTGAAAAAGGGCACTTGTGCCAAATCGGCCATGGGTTTGAAACTCCAGGTTTCAATTCGAATCAAGGTACGTGTATGAGAATATTTGCCTCTTCACACCAGTACCAAAAACACTTTTGTGTTGTTACATCGCACAACAAAGATGCGCTAACCACTTCAGGTGTTTCATAAAACGGAGCTTAAGCATAAGCAGGTAAGGGGCGTTAACTTCCAGTCTGGGACCCTGGTTTGGAGCAGCTCGTGGCCTCTGTTTCTGGTTTCGTTGTGAAAATGTTCCTCTGGATCTTGGACCCGTTTTTTCGTCGATCCAGGCTTTGAATGTGTGTTAGAAAATGAAATTGAGGCCCTTGAGACCCGTAGGGTATGGAGATACTCGGAGATACATTTCTCACCCGTCGTCGGTCCATACCCGTTGAAGAGGACCGAATGAACCAATGTCACCTGGACTTCAAACGGTCGAAAATTCAGTGTGTTTGGATATCACGATCCGATGTCACCAGGAACTAAGAGCGTGATATCTTGTGTTTTTCGGAGAAAGGGGCTGATCTGGTTTTCTGGAAAAGTCTCTGGAATTGGCAAATGAATGGGTCTTGGGAGAATCCAGCTTCGTGCGCGAATTGAGGTCTCCGATGATCTTCTGTGTGGTGGTGCGGAGTCGTTTGGTACGTGGTTCAAGGACATGCCATTGTAGTTGTGTGGTGGTGGATAAATCTTCCTGAATGGGTCAGCTATGTTGGCACGGGTAGGCACTTAGTGGAGGTCGGTGTCTGGTGGCCCAGTGTGCGGCAAGGGAACTCAGGATGCACCTGGCTGTTTGCAAAAGTGTCACCAAAGAAGGATGGACACGGGCGATGGTGTAAAAGATAGCTGCACACGTGGGATTCACGAAGACAGTGAAGCACTTGGCCTTGTCTGGAGGTGTGACTGGTAATTGGTTGTGTGAAAAGTTCTTTCATATATTGGCGAACCAGGTTGAAATCGACACGGTCTGTGTCTAAGTGTGATTGGAGAAGTGCAGCATCTCGTGCAGGAATGTCCATCATCTTGTTGGATCTTGTTGCCATGGCTAAAGTTCCAAGGATTGAGAGAGAAAAACTTCTTTGAAAACAGGGACGTGTGCCAAAATCGGCCACGAGTTTGAAACTCCGGGTTTCAATTCCGATCAAGGTACGTGTATGAAAATTTTTGCCTCTTCACAGAGGCACCAAAAACACTTTTGTGATTGTTTTATCGCACAACAAAGATGTGCTAACCCAAAGCATCCCGCCGGAATCTTTACCACCACCCCACAGAAAATAACATTCTCTTTTGGGTGCAGCCAAAAGTTCTTTTGAAGGACAAAATGGACATCTGTAGATGATTTTCAATGACCCTTCCAGCGTTTCCCGGGCACAAGCAATGCAAAATGACCGGCAGCGTTTCGACGTTTTGTTTCTGACGCATCTGTTAACGTGCCAGCGGGTTATCAGATAAATAACGTCAACCTACACCTTACATCTGATATCATATTTTCAGTTGGCAAACATCTGCCAGCTCTACCCTGTATTTGTGCCTTTCCAGACATGATCCTTTCAAGGCCGGACATTTCAACGTTGAACGGCCATTTTTATAGCAGTTGGGTCCACGGCTCAACATCGCCAAAAAAGAAACAACTGGAAAAAACACATGCTCGTCCCTTTTCCTGTTCAAATGCTGGTTCTCAGTTGGTAAAATCCAAAAAAAAAAACGACACTTCTCAAACATCAAAAAAATATAAAAAATGGGTACTGAAACACATGTGGCATTTTGAACTAACAAGTCAAGCTACTGAAACTCAAGATATACAGCACTTGTGAATCTGTAGTGTTCATGCATAAGTAAAGGCTTGAGGGTGGATACCGCCAAAAGAAGGTATATACGGTATAAAGTATAAAGTATAAAGGGAAACACTCACTCGGGCGATGCGATGAGATGGAAACACACGCCTTCAATATAGACTACTGTAGACCATATGATCTACATAGATGAAGAACTAAGACATTCAACACACCAAGAATACCGAATAAAACACAACAACAACACAGGCAGCGGCAAACACTACCCCATGCAATCATTAACGGATGCTCCAATTCCACGATAGAGGCCCGATACGGATTTAAAATAAAGCTCGTATTGGTCACAGCTGACAAGGTTGCTGGTTGTTGTCATTCTTTTGCAGTAGTCTTTGGAGTTTCACCCTGAAATTTTCAGGACGAGACACAAACAACTGCAGTAGTGCCAATCTTCTGCAATGGCCTCACAATGTCTTCCCAATTGACCTTGCAATTCAACAATCTGCACATGCTGCATGCTGAAGATCAATTGATCTCAGTTGGAAGCTGCAATTTCGTCAAAGTGGGCTTGTAAGGACTAGGCAGCTTCCAAATGGTTCGAACGTGTTGCTACTAGTGCATGCATCTATATAATTGCATGTTACCAAGCATGTCGGGGTAACAAAATGTAAGGCGCCAGAGAGCAGCAAACGCTTTACTTCCGATACGACATGCCTTCACATCTTCTCATTGTCTCATCCAGTTGGCTAGCTAACTTGTTCACATGTTGCAATGTGTGAAAAATCGATGGTGCCCTTCACATTCGCATGAAGCTCCTTGTTCAAAACAAAACATTAAAAAATCCTGCATTTGGTGCCAAAACCCAGTGACTCCTCCAGAAACGACCATAAATAAGGTAAACATGCTCTCCAGAACGCCAGACCAATACCTTGGTGGCAGGTATTGGCACGGTGAGCAAGCTGGAATTTCATCCTTGCGGGGCATGGAAAGCTGAACCCCAATCCTTACGTTCCATTAAATGTGTCCATAAACCTGTCAATCATACTTGATCATTTGGCTGTCAACATGTTCCAATTAAAATGTTCATAATCTTTCTCTATAGTCATCGTGAAACCAAAATGTCGCATTCACACTTCGCCTTCGGATCATCTCCACCAAACAATCAGGCCAGCCCACCAAACAGCGTTTTTTTCGGTAACTCACCGAGAGTCAATGTGAGAGCTTTGCCATCGTCTCCGGTACAACTGGGCACTGCATTTGGATCTCCGCTTGCGAGTTGAGCAGTCAACCGGCAATGATCCTGTCGTAGAAATCAAAGATGAAAGCTGAAGATGCAAACAAAAAGAGAAACAGTTGAAACAAAATATCCAAACGCAAGATCGGTATATTCTTATGAATGTTAAATCATGTTATATCATATAACATTGCACTACGGTAAATGATGTCAAATCATGATGGAATACATCATGTTGTAATTGTAGTGTGTGATATGCAGTTTGTAAAGTCATAAAGTACTCTATGAGTATTCATTATAAATGAAATACAATAATACTTGCTAATATATGTATATTATATATACATACGAATATATCATTACCATGCTTTATGATACTATGCTGTATCTCCTTTAAAGTCATACTATGTAATGACAACATATTGTGATGTTACAATATATTGTACCACATCATGATAATATATATATCATCGTAGACGACCTCATAGTTTATTGTATTAGACAATCTCAAACTACACTCAATTATATCATGGAATGTTGAATGTTGTATATTATATACATTGCATGTCTACAGACATATTGGCATATCAAACTAGATATAGCATGTACTAAATAACATATCATACTTTTAATTCATTCTGTATCATATTGTATGGTCTTGTTAGTTTTTGTGTATTAAATCCATCTTGTATCATAGTACTACCCTACACGTTTGACTTTGTTCACCACTTACTGACTCTCTGCATGTGTGTCCTTAAATATCCCGGACAGAGTTCATGTGATACTGTTGATGGAAGAAATCCTGCACCACCCAACATGTATGACATCCTGTAAATAATGAGATATTTACCATATCAACTGGTGCAGGATTTCTTCCATCAACAGTACCATTTTGTTGAATCTTGCCCCCTGTGTTTTCTTGAGTTGATGAATACTGTTTTTCAGACCTGCACCAGTTGATCTGGACCAAAGTCTCATGGTTTTCCCTACAGTGTGGCCCTACAGGCCCTACGGAAGGATCACAAGATTTCCTCAACCAAAACCCCTGCATCCCCGGCCGAGGTGATCTGTGCAAGAATTACCCCGAAGATGTAGAAAACCTGAGTTGGGAAGTCCCAAAGGTTTTCTATGTGGGCCGTTTTCCTTGCATTCGAAAGCATCGAACATTTAGAGGATCAACAATCAAAAGACCCAAAGTCGGGGGGGAAAACCGAGAGTGAGTACAACTTAAGGATTGAGACGTTTTGAGTGGAATTGAAGGGATTTGAGGTTCACTTAACCGCCCCCCTTGAGTATGGATGTATCGCTGATTTTTCAAGATTTGAGATTTTCAGTTTTTGAGTTGAATTAAGGTTCGCCCGAGAGCAAGACCCCTGTTGAGTCTTTTTGAGTCTTTTCTGAGTATGATATTTGCTCATATATTTGTAGCAAAAAAAACTGATATTCTCAAAATGGAGAAATTTCACTCAAATGCCCTGTGAATGATCCGATGTTTAAAAAGGATCAAATTCCTCAATCCAGCCTCAATTGCCTCAAATCACACTCAGTTGCCTTTTTCCGGAATCCATGGACATTGATCTCAAAAACGTTCATTTTCTGAACATCGCCAAATTGGGCTTAAATCTTCTCAAAGTCATATTTTGAAATCTGGTCTTCCCAAAACGTTGAAAATCTCAAAATGGCCAAAAGCTCTCAAACGTGTTTCTAGTGGATTGGGTTGAAATATATACATTCATGCCCCAAATTCTTATCTTAAAGTCACCTGAAGGAGAGGAATCCCAAAGCGACCGGTGTCCACAAACAACAAGCGTCCATTGGGTAGGGAGTTTGTCATTGCAATACACACGCTAAATGGCTTACAAGGCAAATGATAAAAATCTAGGGAATTTTCACACCAGCATAAGAAGAGTATTCCCGAAGTAAAACCTCAGAAATCTTGAAACAAGCGGAAGGACAAAATGTCCGCCGGATAATCCAAATATATATATATATATATCCGCACATGTCCAGGGATATTGACTGAAACATATTCAAAAACCCCTTGGACTAGCATGACAAACACATTCAAGTTCTGTCGATTCTCTCCCTGCCGACTCTTCCCTCTACAATGAGGAAATGCATTACTCATCCTAATGGAGTTCATACCTCATCACACATCCTATCTATCCTTCCCCCGATAATCATGGTAGCGGAACATGACCCAATTGCAAAGGGCATTGTCTAGGAAGAACCCACTTTCTACTTCGATAATGACTCAAAAAAAAGAGCATTTACAAAACATTCCTTTGTTCTGCCTTCCCATGTATTGGATGGCCAAGAAATCAATTCGACACTTCTGAATTCGCCCACGCAATAGCTACGACTCGCACACCAAGTGACCAAGCAAAGAAGTACCAAGGTCCAGAATAATGAAGCTGCTGTGCTAATAATTGCAAACCTTTGTTTCGGGAGGCTTCATCAAATGGGCAACCAACAAAGGAGTGGATTAAGTATCCGGTTTTTTCAAGGAAGAATATTGCGTGTATGTTTCACTGTGACCCCTTTTAGCATCTCCACCAAGTACTCATGTTCTCCATGCCATTTTATCGTGACGTTGCAAACTGAAGTATCAGAAAAACCACATATGTGCTAGATACATGTACGTACTACGTCGTACCATACCAAGATCGCTGTTGACCGCTCATCACTATGCATGTTATCATTGTCATCCTCATTTCAATCGTCTTCAAACCCCATCGAAACAGCTCTCGAACTTAACACTGGCCGGGTACCCACGGACGCCGAGGGGCACCAAAGTTCTCAACGCGCCCACATAGTGGATCAAGCGGATGACTCTGATACCACGCAGTGCACGGGCCAAGCCTAAAGTGTAGGAATTAATTCTTTGAACCTGGAGTTAGTTAGAGACTTTTTCCGGGCCAAGCAAGTTTCCCTGAAAATGGACGTATCAAAAAAATACTTGCTCATGGATCGCTTCGCATAGTTCTTTCAAAGGCAATACTGTAATTGTAGTTTTGCAATGTATCTCTCAGCATTGGTGAACTTTGGACTCTTGCAACTGAAACAGCACTCGAGCGCGATTGCTACCACAAAACCGAAAATGTTTAGAAGAAATGATCCGAGCCATGGCATTGACTTGAGTATTAAAAATCATGCATCACGAGTGCATTTGCAGCAAGGGGCGGATAAAGCGCACCACGCGAAAGAAGTTGGATTCAACGTTCCTCAAATGACGAAGCATCCAAGATCATCCAAGCTTTGATGATACATATTGAAGCGGCATGGATTAGTAAACATAGAAACAATCGGAATTCAAAGCCGTCGTTTACGCACTAGTTGTTGTGGTTGGGGTTGTTACATTTTAGTATACAGTACCAAGAGAAGGTAGAGTGCACATAGCAGTGGTTGTAGCCTTTCAGAGTAGTTGGGACAGAAGCAGGAGAAGCAGCAGAAGGAGCACCAGGAGGAGCAGCAGTAGTAGGAGCAGTCGTTGTGGTGGTCGTAGTCGTAGTCGTAGTCGCAGTCGCAGTCGCAGTCGCAGTAGCAGTAGCAGTATGTTCATTCAACCAAAACTCATGTAGAACAGTAGTATATTACATTTATATTTACTTCTGTATCAAATATGTGGTGCCTGAAAAAATCGTATACATTTGTAGTCGATTGTACAGGTGTACGGGATACAAAACATACATTGACAAAGATCAACATGTGTCTGCATAGCATCATGTGAAATTCAATCCCGATATATCAACAAGTGTGTACGTTTGCATTCGACTATCCCGAATATGTCTTAACACTTCTTCAAAATCCGGAGCTAATCGGTAACAATAGTTGTACCCCGTGCTCTGAAAAACCACAGTGTTGAGTCTCTTTCATGTGTTTTTTCAAAATTCCAGACTGCCAACTTGGTTCTACACATGGTAAACAACCCATGGTTTTATCCGCGGCCATAGCGGGCAAGCCGACTGATCGCAGGTCTAAGGATCGATGAAGCAGCAGTGGCCGTCGCCACAACTTCCCCAAGGGTCTCAATCACGGACCTGGGAACCGGCCCGGCGCCAGGGGCGAAAATGTTTCGTGAAACTTCCATTTTTGTTGAAGTTTTCCATGAACCTGACACACACAGCAACGTGAACAATATATACTTTGAACATCTTTTTTTAAAACAAATCCAGTAGGTCCATCGGAGAACCTTTGACTTGGGACACCATGCGCCTTCTTGCCGCCGCTGCTATGCCATGTATAAGTCACGCAGTTAGAGGAAGGGAATGTTTAACGATCCGCAAAAAAACATTCCAAGCTGCAAAATCTACCCATCCATGGTGTTATGCCAATCAAGGATAGTCAAGGGCATTCCAACCTGTCATTCCAAATCAAACCCAGTGGATGGCAAGGCACACTAAGATGATAGCGAAATCAAAATTATTCCACCTCAACGGCTCAGCGAGAGAAGCTCAAAATCATCCAAAATCCACAGATTGAAAAAAATCTGTGAACCATGTGATTCTGCGACAAAAAAAGATCCCAGCACATGTTCACACTGACACGTGACCCTCTGACTGTTTAGTTTAGTATTTTGTTCGAACATTCCTATGGGAAAAGAAGTCAACATTGGAACTCAAAATTCTGTAATCAGGAAACTTTTAATTTCCTACAAATCTGAGAAACAAACGTGTGGTGGACATGATCCAAACCATCACTGCACACACTGCTTCCTCTTTGGAACTTCACTAAAGAATTGAAATTCATTGCGCTGCACGTCAGCAGGGTAACATAGAATCTAAATATGCATACAAGAGATAACATTTTTGTATATGTATACGTCTATGTCTATGTATATGAG
>DF239581.1:149029-180314 GCA_000507305.1 Breviolum minutum Mf 1.05b.01 | reverse complement strand
TTGCATGATAGTGAGACAATTACCCACAATAGATGCACTTTTAATGGTAAAGGTGCCAGATGTCACGCGAAATCGATGTGAACGAGGAAAAAATATGGGAAAAGGGGAAAGCATTGGGGTAGTTGAGCCATCTAGTCTTTTTGTTTTTTTTCTTGTTTTTTCTTTTAAATTGCATGATAGCGAGACAATTACCCACAATAGATGCACTTTGAATGGTAAATGTGCGAGATGTCACGCAAAATCGACGCGAACAGAGGAAAACATAATATGGGAAAAAGGGATAGCATTGGTGGAGGGTAGTTGAGCCATCTAGCCTTTTTGTTTTGTTTCTTGTTTTTTCTTTTAAATTGCATGATAGCGAGACAATTACCCACAATAGATGCACTTTGAATGGTTCATGTGCCAGATGTCACGCGAAATCGACGCGAACAGGGGAAAAACTATGGGAAAAAAGGAAAGCATTGGTGGAGGGTAGTTGAGCCATCTACTCTGTTGTCTTATCCTTTTTTTTCTTCAGATTTTTTTTTGAAAATTGCATGATAGCCAGATAAATTTGGCAAGGAAATTGTCGGGTAGATGGCTCAAACCACCTTCCGCAGGGTGGTACATGGCACTGTACCGGTCGCTATTTTGCAGTGGGGGTTGCGCCATCTACTCTGCACCCGGTGTAAATATATTAGATTATTAGATATTTATGCATTTGTTTCAACAAAAGCAATCTTAGCAATCAAACTTGTGTGTAGGAGTCATTTTGACCCGAACCCTACGTCAGATCAGAAGGTGGCTACAGGCGTTAGTTTCAAGTGTTTGTTTCTTCTCTGCCACTAAGGAACAAAACCTTTGGCCAAGACTACTTGGAAATCACCTCAATGATTATTCAGAAGGTTAAAATTCTGGTTACAACTTGCAAACCACCATGAGCCAAGTAGAATGTAGGGCCCCTACTGTCATGGTTATGTATATATATATATCTTTTGAGTGGATCCTGGATCCTAGGAATCCGGATGCCACCTACTGTTGATGGAAGAAATTTTGCACCAGTTGATAAGTAGTTTATCCCATGAAGGGTTTTATACATCCCAGGTGGTGAGCTGAATTTCTTCCATCAACAGTATCATAGGGAATGACTGGGAAGCGATGAGTTGTGTTTCTACGACCTTGTAATATCCATTTCGTGAGGCATTTGGTGACTGCAGCCTATGATGGTGTCGCCACCGTGTGGTGTGTCCCTTGCATATGAAAACACAACAGCATAGTGAGTCTTTGAGCCAATATAAATCATCAAGCATTTCAGGACTTCTTTCATATAATAAGATACCATATGAAGATCTTGGACAAATACTACTAAGTATGAAAAAGGGTACAATACCCATAGGATCCATGGGACTGGTATATTCACCTACATTTGCCATACAAATCAACCATAAATGTCGGTAAATATGCCAGTCCCATGGATCCTATGGGAAAGTCCATCGGGAAGGCCTTTGACTTGGATCCTAGTCACTTGGGGCTCGGAAATCCGTGTAGGTTGTGACCCTTTATGTTGAATTTCTAGGTGGTGGTTTTATATATAAAAACCCTGAAAATTGGGGAAGATGAAACCATTTTGACTCGTTTTTTTTTTCAGATGGGTTGGTTCAACCACCAACTACTGGTAGATTTGAATGATGACTCATATGGGCATAATTTTTTGTTCGAGACATATTTATGGCTATGGATATACGGAGATTCCACTTCCAACTTCAACTTCACATGTCTTTTTTTGGTCATGTTTTCGTGCAATATACAATCATATGTGAACATATAATGCATAGTATATGCATCATTAATGCGGTTTGTTTTTGCAAAGGAACCACGTGGAACTGATTTTGACAGTTTGCTTCTATGAACATGTAAAATTTGCTTAACCCATACCATCCATGTATGGTATATTTACCTTACATGTGTTTGATTTGTATGGTAAATGTAGGTAAATATACCATACATTGATCCTATGGGTTTACTAATCTTACCTTCAGGCATGTCTCAGAATCAAGGGCCCCCCAAACAGTGAACTTCAAGATGATGCAGGGAAAAAGGAGACCTAAGGGCTGGGATATTTTTTTTCCGGGCACCGAAGGCACCTGAGAAAGCTGAATGTGTAGGTCTAAGAAAAAAAATATACATACCTGGACCCTCCTTTCGGGGTGCCAAATGGATGGGAGTTGGGGTGCCTTTTTTCGCAACCCCTTAGGGTGAAAAAACACCACCCATTGGAGGGGGCCGGTAGGCAAAGCAGCTCTTCAGACCCCTTGGAATCATTCTGAGGTTCAGCAAAATCTGCTGATTCCCTTCCAGAATCCCATAGTGACATAGTGGTTGACAGTGAGAATCCCCCACTTACCATATTTGTTTATAAAGTAAACATACAACCTAAATTGGGACGTACAAGTAACGGGGGATCCTTTCTGTACAGTAATACATGTGTCATCTTCATAGGCCTTGTCTTTGGATGTGTGTTTTGATATCCTCATTTCTCTTCCAAATTCTGATATACATTTTGTTTTTTGTTACTGAAAGAAATCGGTAAGTTAAGTAGATGAGTTTTCGCAAGATTTATGGTTTAACGATTTTGTATGTGAGCTTGAGAAACTCTCCAAAAACATAGTTTGATAGCCAACATGAGAAATAATGGGTTGCCAACCTGCACTTTCCTGTTGCTGTAGATGTGGAAGACTATGGCGGTGGCAACCTTACTGGGTTCTCATGGTGGTCTTTACACAGGCGTCTTTGCTCCTGATGGAGAACATGTGCTGCGCCTTGGGCTGAAATGGTTTTCCTTTGTTTCGTGCTTCGGGGGTTCGGGTGAAGTGGGGAGCCTGGATTTGAAAGGGAAGGAAGCAACACCGGAATCAACTGAGAAATCACCACTCCAAAAGGATCTGACTTTAGACTACGTAAAGAGACTGAAAAATTACTGGGTAACGGGTGACAAGGCGTTTCGAGCTAACAGCTAAAAAAATGGTTTACACCCGGAAAACCTCTTTGAAGATAGGGAAATAATCCTGCCTGAAAATGCCTTCTTTTCACGTTGGTAGACCTAGACCTGGTCTCAATGATTGTGCTTTCGTAATGTATGATGTTTTTTCCATTTTCTCGTGCCTTTTAATTCCATCTATCAATACTGAACCAAATCATAGACTCAGATAGTTCCATGTGAAAGAAATCAAATGCAGAAAATGCAGAAAGGTCAGACATGATCTTAGTGTCTACCTATTTGATACTTCATGAGGTTTTTTCCTCCATGGGATTATCACACCTGCATAGATACCCATTTCCAAAACGGATTGGATATCCATCCTCCAATTGGCCTTGCTGAAAGATTGGGTTTTGTTCTTCGAGCAGCAAAGAAAAGGTGTTTCTTTTTCCTTCCATAATTTCCACTAGAGATAAAACATAAAGATAATTACCCTCCAGGGGAATTAACATATCCCCCTGATGTTTGGCATATTTGAGTCGATGATTTTCCGAACTTCCCCAGGTGGGATATGTTAGTTTCCTGGAGGGTACACCTGACCAGTTTTTCACGGCTCGGGTTTTGCGAAGGGAATCCTGGAGGATCAAGGTCGGTCCACTAGTAGTGACGAAATCTTTAAAAAATGGGATGTGATGACCGATGACCAAAAACAAAAAAGTGGGCAACTTACAATGTCACATTTCCAAACTCAAAGAAACGCCAGGTGATTTTAATTTGTATATATATATATATATGCTGGTTAATTTATGCAGAACTATATCTATATGTGCAGTAGTTTATTATAGCTGTTTTTAGCTTCAAGCGATCACAATTGGATTCTTTGAGTACTAGCCAAACGTTTGAAAAGAAACAGGGTTTTATTAGAAAAGGCGCACCCTGCTTATTTTGAAACAATGCTTGGACGTCCGGAGCTTCCTCCTTGAAACATGGCAATTGTCTATCTCCAGGCCATTTGTCAAATTTAATTTGCAGGTGTTTTTTTCCTCGCTCTAGAGCCTTTTTTTTCAGTGAGGAATAATTCTGAAACCTCAGGACAGCTTCTGCTGGTGGCGTGGCGTGTTTTTGGAAGTGGCGCACTCAAAAGGCATGGGTTTTGCCGTACCACAACTGGTAAAATGGCAAGCAAGCAAACAGCCAACATTTGTAGATTCCATGTTTATTAAGAGGTATTCCCAGTGCCATGTCAAATTGCCAAGTGGGTGCTTGTGTGTGTGTGTGCGTTTTTACAGTGTTTATTCAGAAGAGTGTCAACTGGAAGATTATGTTGTTCGGTCTTTTTTTGGCAAGTCAATATTGCGAAAAGTATGCTACAAAAGTCTTTCGTACCATGTGCTGGGAGAACATCTTCATGATTAAAAAACAAAATGTAGATGGTACTTTTTCACGCACGTTTACCTAATCTATCCTTAGTCCTTAGCCTTATTTATCATTAGTCCTCCGAAATTTTCCTTCAGCAGAGCAACCTGGTATGCAGGTATGCTGGTTGCTACACCATCAGGACGATTCATACATGCGATGCGCCACTTTTTCACCGGATGGCCGGCATATTGTCACCACCAGTGCGGACTGCAGCTGGGACGAAGACGGGCAGATGGTATTCAGTTCAGGAGACCACACCAAAGTTGGACAGGAATTGCATGCAGCAGCCATAGGTCAAAGCCAGAATATATACATATATATTCCTAGATAGATAGATAGATACACATATGCATATATATATATATAGACATAGAGATCTATTTATACGTGTAATTTATATAGCCTGTGTTTATTCAGGTGGAAGATCCGTGCATCAGAGTATTACATACTGTACATCAACAGCCTTTGCGCATATAGAATCCTCATTTGCAAGAAATCATAAGAGTCTGTGCACCGTGGTGTGTTTGTAATGAACTCTGTTAATTGTTGGGTTTTTCTTGGAAACATAACCAACATGTTCCCAAAAACATCAGTTGTTTGATGTTTTTTTTCGGGCCGTATAGACATTGAGGAAGATTGAGGCAGAGGTCCACCTCTTTGGAAATCGCTGTTATTTCGAATCGATTCCTTGACCGAGGTTTCTCTCGCTGGTTTTTGTGGTTTGTTTGGATTGGAATAACCATTGACAGCCCCCCCCCCCCAAAAAAAAAAAAAGTTTAACAGCTCGCCCCTAAAAGTTACCGAATCCCAATAGGAAAAGAATTAGTCTTCCTTTCACCACCATTTTTTTCAGGGGTAAACTCGCTGTTAAACTTCGGGGGGGGGTATTGCTCTCAACAGTTTGATTTTCTTTCAAGTGGTTGGAAATTGGAAGAAGCCACAGCTATACCAATCCACATTGTGGGAAGCTGTCCGCCTTTCAACTCACACCGGGTACCGCTTAGGTAGCGTTCGCATTTGGAAGATGAGTGACTTTGGCCATCGTTTTTGAGGGAATTCCCTCAGTAAAATGCAAAACAAAAAGGAAGCAGCCAGAGCTAGATATACGAGTTCCTCAGCTGGTATCAATGAATCATGTCAAATCATGTGTAAGAATTGAGCCATGGCAAGTCATGCCATGGTGGTTTAGATTTGGTGCTTCATGGTTGTTATATAATCAAATTCACAAGGGAAGCCCTCCAATTTTTTTGAACCTCTGCGAATGATGATCTCAACCCAATGGATGTCCGATGTCATGGTGGTTGGTATCGGTTAGGTTCCCCCAAAACCTTCGTTAAGGTTTTTTGTCATACATTTTTCACGCGTCATGGGCCATCCTGGATGCTAATTGCTATACTTCAAGGCCGAGAAGGTCTAATCATGACCAAATCATCCCGATCACGACTATATAATCCCTAAAACTAACATACTGGTAGCCCCCAAATATGATGGGTTTCCAAAGCCGGAATCTCCGGAATTCCAGGGGGCCCCCATTTTCAGGTGCTAGGTTTGTTTCAGGGAGAGTATATCAACGGTTTGTAGACCTTTGGGATGACCGTAGATCAAAATCTTTGCGTTGGACCGGTTTCAAGCGGTTGTTGATATACTTCCCGCAAAAGGTCGTGCTTGTAAGCGCTATTTCTCCCTCCTATTTGGTTTACAGGTATCTCAGATTGGTGAATTCTCGTGATAATCCCTGAATACCATTTGACAATCATTTTGCAACATCATGAATAGATCATGAATTTACAATAACCATGGTGTTATGATTTGACCCCACAAGAAAAAACATCACAATGATATATTGAGTCAACATATAGGATGTCCCATTGAACCTATTTTTTTTCGCAGAATGTTTCTTCTTTCGGCTTATTTTCATCCCTTGGACCAGCTTCAACTCGATGTTCCTATACATTTGATGGCAACTCGACTTAAGGCGACCAACATGATGAGGTGCTGGGGTTGGTTTTTTTAGTCGCGATGTGAGTCGCAACGAAAATATGGTATAAAGCCTTGTGTGTTTGCAGTGTTGACTTGTTCCCTCAAAGAAGTAAGGAAAAGACGACCTTGCCGAACCCAGAAATTAGGAACCCGGAAATTTATAGATAAAATCTCAATTCAAGCACATTTGCCTGTGGACAACCTGTTACAACCTCAACTTCCCTTACATGTTCTCAACAAGTAGTAGTAGCACTGATAAGTATTTGAAATCCCTTTTGGCAGATAACTGAGTATATAATTGTATAATTTATTATAATTTAGCTTTGTTAGCTGCTGGCTTTTTTTGTTGGTTCACAATGAAACAACATCAGGAAATGTTCCCCAACCCCAACGTTGGAGCTTAGACTCCAGGCGCCATCATTGATGAGAAATCTCTATGGTCATTGGGGATGGGTCCGGATGCCTATGGGGATGATGTTTTTCTGATGACCATTTCAAGAAAGATTTAGTGTATTTTGCATGTGTTTATGTTAGGGGACATGTGGTTCAATTTTCTGGGCTTGGTGATGTTTTTGCAGGATCAGTATGTAAGAGTAATCATGATACAGGTCTTTTAAAAGTGAGGTGCTCGCTCCAGAATGGAAATGTTTTGACGATTTGTTTGCATGTGCAAGAAGGTCGGCCACTCAAAAAGGGAGCACACACTCTCGATACATCAGAAACCGTCTTACACTATCTTATACTCGTTTATGTATTGCATATACTTTAGATATCTAAAACATTTCAGATTATATAAGTCTGTCCCACCTAAAGCAACATGCATTATAAACTACAAAGAAGCAATGTTTGTCAAAGTGAACGTGGGACTGCTTACAATGTTTGAACGGTTTTGATGTCAAGCTGCCTGCATTTGGACCTGACTCCCAAGGCTATTCATCCCATTCAACTGACGACTAAGCCATCTCTACCGTTTGAATATGTTGTTTTTTTTGTAAGTTCCGAAAGCGTTGTGCTGTACAAGAAAGCTGTTGTTTTAGGCAAAATTGATAAGTATTGATAAGTGACGTTGGTTCTAGTGTTTCAACTGTTGAAAGTAGGTTGCAATGACTGTGTATATACCGTTTGTGTATATACCGTGTGCTGGACACATATCATAATGTATATACAACGATCTCTATGTATGTATACATGAGAGAAGGAGATTTGAAATATTGACCCCCATTGCAAAGGAGATAGAATCATCGCTGTCTTTAACAACTTTGATGTTCATGAGGCATGATGATATATATTGTGCCCGGCAAAGATATGCAGCCTTGCACCTACACTCTCTGAAACTAACATAGCACCTCAAAATGGATGGTTGGAAGCCAGCTTCCCTTTTTGGCCCGGCCTATTTTCAGGAGTTGTTTGCTGTTAGTTTCAGGGGCCCGGGTATGTTTGCACCAAAAAAAAAGCTGCCAGGTCAATACCGCTTTTTTCTCACCGGACGGCGATCTCATTCTGTCGGCTGCAGCGGACAAAACGGCCAGACTGTGGTGTGTGCAGACAGGAGCGGCAACGAGCAACGGGTTGTGACAAGGATTCGTGATGAGTTGGCTGGATGATCAGATTTGTAAGACAAAGGATCTAACGACATGGAGAGCTTGATTGATTGGTTTATTGGTTGGTTGATGGATTTATTAATGGGGTGATTTATTGTGTGATTGGTTGATTGATGGATTGATTGAAACACAAAAATACTGTGGATAGACAGACAGATGGCTGAATGGCTAGATAGATATTGTACTGCTGTATATAAACTCAAAGGGTAGCGAACCTATAAACTATTTCATTGAACTTGATTACTACATTGGGAACCTTAAAAGATCCAACTATTTCTTGCCGGGAGCCGGGAACACATTTAACACCGCCCATTCTTACTGCACCGATACTATACATATCCAATATTCATATACTGAACTTCAAACAAGTGTGTGAGCGTTTGTTTGTTTGTTTGTTTGTTTGTTTGTTTGTTTGTTTGGATTCTGCCGTTCAGACCGCAAGGAACTTGCATGAAGACCTTTCAAGGTCACTATGTCGCTTGGTATGAAGGAAAACGCCACCAGTTGCCCCGGTGAATTTCAGTCTCATGTTTGTGTGAAGCTGCTGATGCAGTTGCTGGTGACCAGAAATATGACCATCGCAATGTGATGGGATTTTGGAGGATTGATTTTGGATCTCATTTGCTGCTGTCGGACGACGATGATGATGATGATTGCCGTTATCAGCATGATGATTGCCGATTGTGATAAATGATCATGATTGTGTTTATGATTGTAATGGTGCTTGTGATTGTGATGAATTTGGATGATTTTTTCAGGCGATGAGTATTTTTGGTGATGATTGTGACTGTGATCGTGAACTTCGCGGCTTATGATTTTGATGTTGACACGATGTTGGCTTCTGACAGACATTTGAGTCTGGCAGAGCCTTGTTTGAAAACGGGGCCCTGCAAGGCCTACGTGCGTTCCGCGGTATTTTCAAGTCGCAGTGAGCGACTTGGAAGGGATTTGGATGGACGACTGGTTTCATGGAATCCATTGCTGGAAATGGAGGAAGTTGGAGGTGTGTTTCACCTTACATTTAAGAACATACATGTACATAATTGTGTATTCAATATATATATATACATATATTTATTCCCGGAACCCATATGACCCTTGTTTTGAATGGAAAGGGCCTTCTTTTGGAGGGTTCAAACCCAAAAATAGAGGACAAACAGGTTCCAGGTATCTATATATAAATATGATAGCATTTATGGATGTGGAATAACATCCGGTACTCATACCATGGTGTTTTTTTTAGAACGAGGTATTTATCGTGGTCAGACTTCACCTCACGGTTGAAATGGTGGTACCCAAAACCCATGGAAAACGGGGGCCCCTTAATAATCAATCCCATATATACACCAACCACAAAGTGTGTATTTATGGGATCCCAAGCCCCTTAAGCAAGGGCTCCAACATTGGGTGTTTTAGTTGCGAGCTAAGGGGCGCCCTTCCCATCCCAATTGGGTTAAACGCCACGGTTCCCGGGTGAAACCTGCTGCCGAAGCGAGGTATATTTTGACCGCCTCCTCTGATTGGAGCGCCAAGTTGTGGAGTATTAGTAGTGCTGAGTGCATCCGCACGTGCCCCCCCGGGGCCTGGCATTATTTGATGGGCATTTTTTGGTAGGAAATTGGGTGGCACCACTGTCAGTTTCGAAATCCCCGAAATCAAGATGAAGCGGATATGATGGCAGTGTAGGATACCATGTCAGTTGACAGCTCAAGCCCTTAGAGAGTTGGGTGGCCATGATGTGGGGCCATGATACATGGTTTTTCAAGGAGGAGATGCGATACCTAAAAATTCTAATGAAGACAGAGGGATGTGTTATGCAGCAGCTTGTTGCAACACCAGCAAAACCAGCAGCTGGGACTGTTGCCCAAAGGTGCCAATGTTCTGGGCTATCTACTATATCTGCCATTATCTACCTGACTTTTGCATATTTTTTTCAGGTATGGGTGGTTCAACTTGAAACCACCAAGCAAGTTGTACATATCATCATCATCATCATCATCATCATCATCATCATCATCATCATCATCATCATCATCATCATCAGCTAATGTTGAAGTTCTAACCGTACACCTTACCACCTTAGAAAATAACATGCATATGGTTAGCTTGTGGTAGGTATGAAGGTCACGAGCAATGGGTGAACTCTGCGAACTTTGTGTCCGAAATGGAGGAGGAGATCGTCACCTGCTCCAGGGAGCCATGGTTGGTTGGATATTGATGCTATTGGGAGCGGCATGGGTTGGATAATCGTTTTGAAGATGTTGAAGAGTTCAAAGTATCTGGGCGATTTATAACGACCTTTTCCCGCCGAGGGAATTCCCCCCAAAGGGTGGTGGTTTAGTAGGGGAATCCCCCCAGAATGGCCTTCAATCAGGTTAAGGACTTATAATAAATTGCCCAGAAACATGTCTGACCGGTGGTGGCAACTCAAACATGTTTTTGTTTTCACCCCGAAACCTGGGGAAATGGAATCCAATTTTGACTACTATTATTCAAATGGGTTGGTTCAACCACCAACTAGATGTTGTTTAGGTTAAAGTTAAAGGGAGCAATAAAAAACATGTTGGGTTGATTGATTCAAATGAAAAGATTACTTAGTTTTGGTAGCCCCTCTATGGGGATCCCTATTAATAGCACAAGGTGTTTTTTTTCGTCGCTCGAGCGTTGTAATATATATAGTTCCGGATCCGTGCATTCGATTTCTCCAAGTGTTGGCGGTATTTTTGGCGAACAGTCAACAAAACCCATTGTATTTTACTTACTGCCATGTTCAAGGGATATCTGGGCGCTATAAGCTAGACGAGTTCCCCTTTGGCAGCAAAGGCAACATTAGTTTTTGCGAAATTATTTGAAGATAATCGTGGGAACCGGTAGTGCATTTCATTGAGATGTATACAATACATCCTCTCCTTGGCCTTGTTAGGCTTGGTTTCCAAGCCAAAAAAACCACCCACTCAATGCCCTAAGGATTGCACTGCTCGACTTTGGATCACTCACACTGGGGAATGTGTGACTTTTCCTTGTCTTCGGAGCAGAGTCGCTTCTTTGGAGGGTAAACTTTACATTTTGAAGCGGTTTTAGAACAGTTTTAATCTTTAAACCCACGATTTGTGTGCTCCCTATCCCAGTACGAGTCAAAGTGCGATTTGTTCGGCTTTTTTTTGGTGAGGATGCATTTATGTATTTGTCATCACTGCCCACTCTTAGTGATGGGACCACGGAAGCTGCTGCATTCTAGCTGTTCGTTTTTTCTGGAGAGACACAGAAAGTCTGAACTGTGGGTGTGTGGCGTTTGGCGTTTGGGTATTTTTTTGAGTAGTTTGAATACAATACCTTCCTCCATGGATATAACACGATTTAAGATGATCCATCTGAACATTTTCCACTGGTCATTTTGAAATTTACGTCAAAACATTCAGCATCCAGGAATTGGACATGTGACAAAGGAAATGTCTTGTGGTGATATGCAATGCAATGAAATGGAGATACTATATCTCTGTATGTACACGCCTCAAAACTAACATGGAACCTAAAAACACCTAATTGAAAAGGATAAACCCCTTCTATCCACCTCCATTTGTGTGTTCCAGGCGTTAATTTTCCAGGGTGTATGTTTCTATGTATGTATGTCCGCACGCGTTCTTTTGATGAAACTAAAAGATGATATAACTTTTGCAAGGGATGACTGAACTATATGCCTAGTGTTCATTTGTTCATGTTTAGTTCGGGATTCCCCCAGACTCACCTGCGCGCATCGACGGTTGTGTTATTGGGACAGGGATGCGCATGATACACATAATACAGATGATACAGACATGACACGTAATACTGTTGATGGGCGAAATCCTGCACCACCTGTGATGTATAAAACCCTGTAAATGATGGGATATTTACCATATCAACTGCTGCAGGATTTCTTCCATCATGAGCAGTATTTTTGCAGTAATATGATACTTTAACTTTGACCTGCATATATCTAATTATTATGTATTATCTATATGTATATTTATATATACGCAGAAGTTTGGAGAACTATATATGCAGGTCTATCTATGCCACATATACCTTTAAGAACCACAGAAATAGATACTGTCGTAAAACCTACGTCAAATTTGATTCCCTTGAGAGGATTGGAGAACACAACTGAGCCAAGAAAAAAAAACTTCTTACTTGCCATTATACTGGTTGTTTAATAGGGATCCTTTTATTGGCTTATTATAATTTATAATCCTCACACAACTCGGTAGTTTGTCATCCCCTATATACCCTAACCAACCGGGTTTTTTTTCCATTGCTTTTGAAGTAATCCCCATATAACTGGCTAGGATTTCATCACCAACAAATCAAGGGACAATTGGGCGTACCCCTAACAGTGTACCCAGGGATTATTGTGTTCTCTAGAAAATTCTTGGGGATTCTAACTTATAACCCATAAATATTCATGATATTGGGCTTATGAAAATATGTTTGGTACACACTGGAATGGCAGAATTGATTGGTTTCTGCATTTATCCTGCATTCTTTCAGCATGATGATTTTGCATTTATTGTGCATGTTTTTTTCCATAGGTGTATTTGTGCATTCTGGATTTGCATTTCTTGTGCATTATCTTGTGCACCATTCTAAGCCATTAATTAGAGATTGGCATCATTGTTTGCAAGAAAACATTCTTTGTGCAAAATCAGAAGTGGTGAACATTTTTCTCTCCAGATTTGAGGGTGTGATACTTTTAGCTGCGTTTGCCATCCATCCTTTAGGTTCAGGAGACAGTTGTTTTTGCTACTAATATGGTAGAAAGTGTTTTTTTCATGGTCCCGTGACCCAGTAGTTACCATTGCCATGAGTGGATGGGGTGCTGCGATTGAAGATGAACTAAGAGTGTCCCAAGAACTTTCGAAAGAAGCAGATGATTGCCGGTCCAGCTCAACACCTTATGACTCACCAGGGCCAGGGGAGGTTGACTCACCTGTGGCGTCGTGGTGGGCGAGTGTTTTGTTTCAGGCAGGAAAGAACCTCCAATATGGAAAACCCAAATGGAATCAGGAACCTCTGAAGGTTGTTTCAGGCTGCACCGGTTGCTCCGCAGAAAGCTCTGCGCTCAAGGCTAGCTAGGGTTGTCATTTCCTGTTTTATGTTATATACTATGTTTGGTTGGGATTGAAATGGTTTAAAAATGTTTAAAATGTAATTCGAAAGGGTTATTGATTGTTTTTCCGAGGTGGGTCCAAATATATTTATATATATATATATATATTTGCATTTTTTCTCAACCCTAAGGCCATTGGTACCAATTTCAAGATCTTGGCAGCATCCGAACTGAATGCAGACTACCGTGCCTTTTTCCTCCTCAACCACCCGGGAAGATTTGAGCATGTGTACAAATCTTTGGATGATCAGCTACAGGGGGAAACCTGCATTCTTTGCCACGAGAATGGTTTGCAATGCCCCCCAACAGGTCGAACATCAACCGAAGAAATCGATTTGCTCATCACGGGCAGCCCGTGTGATCCTTTTTCTGTCCAGCGTGGAAAACGCTGGGCTTCTGGGAGTGTGAAAAGTCATTCTGATTTCGAAACCACAATGGAGGGAGTCATCAAAGCCTATACCACATACGAACCTTTTGTGGGTATCCTTGAGCAAGTAACAGGTTTCATGATGCCATTTGAAGCTGGGGGCAGCATTACTCCTTTTTCCAGGCAGGGTCAAACAAAACAACCTGGGCAAACAAACATACAAACATACATTACGCAGACATGCATACATACATGCATACATACATACGTACATACATACATGCATACATACATACATACATACATACATACCTATCTACATACATACATCCATACATATATATATATACACATACATTCATACATGTCATGAACACAAATCTACATCTACATATAAGATACACCATTTTTCTATGATATTTTTTGCCAGGGCATCCAGGGGGTTTGCCCAGGAAGAGAAGCAGTGGCCGAAAAGGTAAAGAGATCTAAAAAAATACATCTGTATAGATAGATCTGTCAAAAGAAAATGCCCTGTTTGTAAAATACATTCATATGTAATACAGAAGTTTCATTCCCATGGCCGCACTGCTATATTGCTTGGGCAACATGGCAGGTTTATGGACCTTATGGGCCAGCAGACGTTTGCAATCGCCGGTGGATACTTCTTTGTCAAGTTCGAGCTGGATGCATCTTTGTGGATGCAAATTTCTCGGCCCAGGCCTGCTTGTGGGATCTCCGGGCTGGCTCCGTTGAATATTACCTTCCCTCGGAGGAAAAAACAATCATTACCTCCAGGTAGTTATTCAGTACTCTCGACTGCTTCAATTCAAGCCACATTGGTTCAAGTCATTCAAGTCTTCAAAACAAAGATTGACAAGAATAAGAAGAACACGAAGTGAGAAAAAGAACTGGTTCATCAATTCAAATTCAATCATCCATGATGCATCAAATTAAAGATCCCAATGACTCATAACTTCAAGCTTATGAACATTCAAGACTACTTACTTTCATCCTGATGCACTGGTGGATGGATCCTTACGCTGACATGGGTGATGAGTGACGAGTCACCAAAGTCGTTTGGATGGGACATAGTCGTCCAAGAGTGTGTAGCAGAATCGAAGGCACAATCAAGCTCTGACGATCCTGTTTTTCCGATTTCGAACAGTACCAAGCAAAGCAGCAAACGAGGGGGTTGCAGGAAAGTTGGGAGCAAACTCCTGCGAGAGCATTTGGCCAAGCTTGCTGCTGAGAACATTGATACTGAGGAAGATTCAAAGCCTCCGCCCCTTCAGGGCATCGCATATGCTAGGCAATGTCGTCTAGAAGCATCAGTCAAGAAGCAACAAGAACTTCAGAAGGTCAAGTCTTTGCATTCTAGTGGCACCATGGTTGATACCACAATGCTTTCCATGTTTGGCAATGGGGAAACCCTGCTGATGGTTGGTAGTTCTTTCCAGAGGGCTGCAGGGGCTACAATCCTCAAGATTTTGCAACATAATGTCAACACCAACGATGAAGTTCTTGATACAACATTGAGGGGCAAAACATTGACATCATCATCCCAAGCTGTTGGTTCACTAGTGGACAAGAGCCAGAAACATGTCCAAAACAAATTGCTCCGTGCTGGTGCAGCACTTTGTGAAACTGGCACCTGGTTGTGGGGAGGTTTTCTCACTCATTTGCTCAGAACTGGATGTGACCCTGTTCTTATCGTCATCCGTTTGAGATACGATGAGACCCCCACAAAGGTGAGGGTGGTTGAAACTCCTAAAGATGGACATGTGTTTGCCCCCAAATCAAAGATTGGCACTGAATTGTTAGCCCAAATACTGGCATCCATGGCCACATTGCCTGAGCATGAGGCAAAGCCAGCCACTCATGCAAAAATACTTCAAACTGAGCTGCAAATTGCTGTTTTGTTGAAGCAGCCTACTGAAAAGTTCGTATGGATACATGGGCCTGTTCCAACATCGTTGCAAGCTGTAGATCACCTTACGGGAGAAACTACTCGAGCCTGCGTTTGGTCATCAATATCAGCAATCCCAGAAGTTGAAAGGCTTTGGCACATGTTTCGAATGCGAGTTAGGATGTCCTGCACCGACAAAGCTGGTGCAAACTTTAGATGCGAAGCTGGCTTGCAGGAAGATGGATTCATGGCTGGTGTTACTAGCTGTCATGTTCCGTGTGATGTCCACCGGCTAAGCACAAGCATTGGGATCTCCAACAAGACTGTGGAATTCGATGTTTCCGGGGTTCTCAACTGTGGCTTGGTTTGCAATGAAGTTGGGGCCACCAAACAATTCAGGGATATCCTCAGGGATATATTTCTGGAAGAGTTGCAGATCAAGCACCAGTGTCCACCAGTCACTGCTGAAGAACGCAGACATGCAGTTTATGACATGTTCTTACCAATCAAAGGAGTGACCCTTTCATCAAAGAAATCTAATTTGAAGAGACGGGAAATTTTGAGGACTTTCCTCAATGGAACTCTTTTGGAAGAAAAATGCACGCATTATTGCATGGGCTGTTGCAACTCTGAAGCAGAAACATTTGCCTACTTTACAAGCTTTGTATGCTGGGCTTTGGTTCCATTCAACTTACCAATTTACAGCCGTAAAAGCTGGGTAGGACAGAACTTTAGCTTGGACTGGATTGGATGCATTGATGCTCACCATTTGTTGTTCGCTCGGCTGATGGAAAGATATGTGGGCAAAGCACAAACAACACCAATACCAGAACCAATGGCTGCTTTACAATCGGACTCGAATTCGGGATGGATGTTAGCAATTCAAGATGAAATTTCTGCCGACCAGCATTCCAACACCGACGCTGGCAAATCAGAGGACTGTAGGTGACAAAAGTTATCCCAAGTACATACAATGATGTTGCTACAAGGTGACTACCAGTTTAAAACTCACATTCCTGCTTACATTCAGGTATGATGAAGTATGATGTAATATTGTAAAACGGTTGGAACTGAAATTATATAAATTATATATAGTAACTGGTAACTCCAGTAATTTGAGTAATCAAACCATCTGTAGAAGCATTTAAAACAGCAGTCTTGTCAAACTTTTGTTTTGACCCTCTAGGACATTTCATCTACTGCTCGAGGGGAAGCAAGTGACAACGGAAACAAGGAACATGCACCAGACTCAGCTTCAGCATGGCAGCAGGAGAGGCAGCAACGGCGGTTTGATTTGCGAGGTTGGCTTTCTTCTCACCCATATCCTAGGATATGTGTTTTGAAAGAAGTTTGTGCAATTCAGCAAGAACTCATGGGGAACTTCTTAGTTCAGACTGGGAAAAAGTTTGAACGAAAACAAAAGGCAAAAGCCAAGACAGGGAAAATGCGAACATACGTTGTGGTCCTTGCATTTGAGAATAAAGCCATGGGGACATGTTTTGATCGCATGTTCGCAGCAATCAACGACGACATAAGTCTTGCCATTGATGTATCAGATGTGACAGCCTCTCTGCGTTTGATGCGTTTCCGAATGCTCAGCAGTGGCATGTGTGCCATGCATTCGTTATTAAGACTTCCACGGCAACTGTTACCATATGCACTCTTCGAACTCATCTCGCCAGGAATAGATCCTCGTGATGTTGCACAAAAACTTTTGAGTATCCCCGAATGCATGCACGATGATTTGTTCAAAATGATACTGAAAGAGTATCCATCCATGGAAGACTTGGTAAGTGATGAATGCTTGATCGTTGTTGAAGGACTTGCTCACCAGTTTGCAGTTGACATAGCTGCCATAGAGGCAGGCCACAGCACGAATCGTGATTTCAGCCTTTTGCGGTCAAAAGGCTGGGTTCCCAGCCTTGAAACGGTTTCAGCTCGATTCAACATTCAGCATTTTGGCCATTTTGGCAACCAGAACCAGAAGCCCAGTCCCAAGAAGTCATCTTTGTTGAGGAAGGTCAAGAAAAGAAGAGGTGGAGGAGGATCACTGAGGGCTTACATTTCCCATAGAGCTAGAGGTCAGAAAGGGAAAGCTAACTTTCGTGAACTTGCCAAAGAGTTCAAAGAGCTTCCATATGAACAGAAACAACACTTCCATGAAATTGGTGCTTTGGGAACTTTAGCTCACAAGAAGGGTTTTGCTTCATTTGGTAAAATCAAACGTAAGAAAGCCAGTCAAGTCCTTGCACAATTCAAGATGAATCGGATGTTGGCACTTCAATCGGTTGAGAGAAACTCCATCCTAGCTCCACCTGGTAGTGTTAGCAGCACTGGTGCGATAGTTGCAGTTGATGCAGACCAGTCCCTGGTACAGAGGTTTGAACAACAAATCCAAAGGCAACACCAGCAGCAACACCTCCAGTGCATGCATGAATCATTTGCTGAGAAGTACCTTGAATTTCTTGACTCGTTGGATGACGTTACCGATCCACTTGCACTCTTGCCAGAGGAGGACACATCCCTTCAATCTTTAGCAGAGGAAACACAGCATCACCCTGTTGCGAAGGACTTTCAACAACATGGACATGTGCATGTTGCTGGTGGTATGCACCTGGACCCTTCGTCAAGTGGAAGGGCAACAT
This sequence comes from Breviolum minutum Mf 1.05b.01, assembly GCA_000507305.1. NCBI lineage: Eukaryota > Dinophyceae > Suessiales > Symbiodiniaceae > Breviolum > Breviolum minutum. The sequence continues at coordinate 162,294 of DF239581.1, read as the reverse complement.
TCTTGCACTGGCAGCCTCCCGCAGCACATGCTGCACAGGCACGTGTTGCAAAAACACTCCAAGTCAGAAAATCCTGCATACATAGAATCTAGAATATAGAATTATAGATATACAATCCATGGTTGTCATAAACTGCTTTGCAAATTTTGTTACTCAGTGACTGTTTGGATGCCTTTTGAATACATATGCACATGCATACACACACATACACACACATACATACATACATACATGCATGCATGCATGCATACATACATACATACATACATGCATGCATGCATACATACATACATACATACATACATACATACAGATACATACATACATACAGATACATGCAAGCAAATACATACATATATACATACATACATAGATAGATAGATAAGTAGATAAATAGATAGATAGACAGATAGATAGATAGATAGACAGATAGATAGATAGATAGATAGATACATACATGCCTACATACATACGTATGTACGTCCATACACACATGTACTTGCCGGACACACCTTTGTTGCAGGTCCTGCTTGCAGATGGAGGTGTAGACGTTCGAAGAAGTTTTGCTTTGACAAGCCATCTTGAGAAGCTTTGGAAAGATAGGTGCCGTGTTTTCCTTCACAAGGATCAACAGAAAATCAGATTTGAAAAGAAGCAGACTTTGTGCAGAAAACTTGGGACCTGTGTGTGTAAAGATCAAGATGCCAAAGACAGTTTTCACTTGTGGGAAAACTTGGCAGGGCACCTGCGAGCAAACTTTTCAACGAACAAGAAGTCACCCCCAACCCAGCTTAAACAGAGGAAATTGATGGATGATCAGCTTCTTGTTTTGCAATTCACTTCTTTTGCCATTGTAGAAGGGAGCGAAGATCGAGAGGAGAAGCGTTCATTTTTCTTCCATTTGGGTTACATAAACAAGAAGACATGGCACTTTAGTGGTTTGATGCTGGCCGCCGACACTGGCTGTTTAGATATCTTGCAACTAGCAGTTTCTATGGTCCACACTGGTGAACATTTGGTTGGTACTGATCTTGCGATTATTCAACGACTCATCGATTTTGACATGAAGTGGGTAGTGAGAGTTCTGGAGATTTCACTAGATGAAGACCATTGGATAAATGGAACTCTTACCAGTTCAACCATTCCGGTTCGACCCTTGGAATCAATAGACAGGTTCATTGTTTGGCAGGGGTCGCAAAAAGAATCCGCCATGCGGACAGAAAATGCCAAAGCCGAAGCCAAAAAGAGACCAAAGGTTTCACATGAGTTAGATCCTCTTTCTCAAGCTCTACAATTGATGCAGCCGAAGAAGAAGAGAAAGACAGAGAAAAACAATAAAGACAAAGATAGTGAACCCATTCTTGACATTGCCGAAGCATTGGGTGACCCTATTGATATTGGTGAAGACGTCATTGACAACAAAGGACTCCATGATGATGAAGTCATATCAGAAGTAGCATCTGATGGTGAGGGAATCCCTGAACAACAAGAGCAGGACATTGAATTCATGCCTGATGAGATAGGCCAATTGGAGGCAGTGGAATGTCCAGTAGAATCTGCATTGGAAGCTTTGCACACAGAGAAAGGTTCAGCGATGACCTCTGAACCAGATGCTGGCCAGCCGGCCCCCGAAGCAGCTAGGGCAGCTAGGGCTTCTGGCGGGACAAGGGGTCCTGTTGATAAACATGAGCTTCGCTTGCCCGGGGGTGGTTTTCTGCGATACTACCCAGAACACCAATCGTTGTTTGCTGTGTGTGATAATCCGTGTCACTATGATTGCCGATTGTCAAGAACTTGTAGGGCAGCGAAAGGAAATCCAAAGAAAAACTCAAAGGCAGCTGGGCAAGGCAGACCCGTGGGAATGCTCTGTGCCTGGCTTCGAGATTGCATGTCATTCGATAGCCAAAGGACACACAATCACGATTGCAGACCTTCTTTCCAAGAAAGAAAAGATGCCAGAAATCATGTAAAGGGGCTACCTGGCGGCCCAGACTTCTGCAGATTGGTTGAAAGAGAGAAGCGTGATGATGAGGATTCCGAGCCAGAGAACATCCGGTAACTGGATGATAAGTAACATCCAAACTCGAAGATCGAGAAAAATGAAGAGTTGTCCTGTGTGGGTCTGGGTCAGGGTATGCCAGGTACACTCTACGTTAAGGCATTAAGGTTGTAAAACAATCTATTGATATACAGAGTATTTGCAATTTAGTAACTTAGTACTGTTAGTGCTTGAGCCCAGCATAACATGTAGTGGCGATTGGAAAGTATCCTATCATCATCTTAACTATCTCCATCTTCATGACCCCAGAACGTAAAACATCAATACCTCAATGGTTGTATTGATCGTCCTGAGAAAGAAAACCAATCAAACTGATATGGTGCAGTAAGTATAAGTAATCAAGTTGAAAAAATGTTTTCAGAATCAATATGTTGAAAGACTCCAAGGTTGCCAAATGCCTCAATGGTGTACCTTACGTACCGCAAATGGGAGTAATTGAAAAATTCAAAACAAGTGTATATCCTGTCAAGTGCCAATCTTCATGGTGATATTTCGTCACTGGATTCCATGTCACTGCCTGTCAGGATCTACATTGTCTTCTTCCGGAAGGACAAGTTTCAGAAGGAAAGCGTGGCCACCTTTAAAAGGTGTGTTGAGGACAGAGGTGTTTTTCTGAACTAGCTTGAGACTTGTGGAATCGATATCATCAAATCATTGTCATTGCAGTTGATGAATCATTACCGAGTCTGATCACGTCATTTGCAGAAGAGAGAAAGTTGCTTGATCCGACCACACTAGGTAAGGCTCATGACAGTTGAAACCGACCCACTAAGACTAAGACTAACAAGACCGAAGTGTATTTCATTAGATGACAAAACAAATGGCTGTATGTATGTATGCATGCATGCACGTATGCACGTATGTACGTAGGTAGGTAGATATGCACGTATGCATGTATGTATGTATGCTTTCTCCATGCTACATAGCGGCAAAGGATGTTTCCTCATCAATGGCCGCAGGATGTTCTACGAGAGGTGCAGTCTATCCATGTGCCCAGCAAGATTGAGTCTTTTCTTCTCAACGATCGCAGCCCTCTTTACCAAGAGCAACTACAAGCTTGGGTAGCCCAACATCGTTCGAATCCCAAGCAGGCCAAGCCATCCCAAAACTGAAGATAAGGGCGGTTACTTTTTTGCTGGTACTCAATGTTTTAACCTGTTGGGTATCTGCATGTGCTGGGTATCCTCCTTCTAAGACGGTATATAACAGAAACAAACATAAATCATGCAGTAGATACTGTACGGACATATTCCATATATAGACCATGTTGCAAAAACATTCAAGTATGCGTCAATATATGTATTTATCAATATATACATTATACAAATATGTAAATATAAATTATAATATTATATTATAATATAATATAATATACTATATTATAATATACTATAATATAATATACTATAATATAATAAACTATAATATAATAAAATAAAATATAATATAATACAATATAATATCAAAAAAATATATATGAAATAATATAATATATCAAAATATAATCTGATATAATGTAATATAATTTAACATAATATAATATTAAATAATATAATATAATAAAATATTATATAATATAATCTGATATAATCTAATTTAATATAGTATAATATAATATAGATATATAGTTAGATGCCCACATTATGCTTTTTCTCTCATATCAGTTGTCAAAGGGTACTTACTGCATCATGAACAATGCAAAAAGAATGCAGAAACCACATGCACAAAAAATGCAAATGTTTTGAAGTGTTTCAAGGTTTTCCACTGCAACCCCAAAGTTTCATACGTTATTAATTGGGAAATGCAAAAAAAATGCAGAATTCCTCGAGTTTTTACATTGTTTCCAATCCAAACTTCTTAGGGGAATGGTGGTCTCAAATCTGCATTTTCTATGCATTTTTCATGCTGGGTAGTTTTTTTTGCTGCAACCTGCAGGGTTCATACAATTTCCCATTGGAAAATGCAAAAAAATGCAGAAAAAATGCAGAATTCCTCGAGTTTCTACAGGTTTTCTGTTGTAAGGTTCTTGGGGGAATTGTGGTCTCAATTCTGCATTTTTTCTGCGTTTTCTATGCATTTTTCCTGCATTTTTCATGGTGGGTTGCTTTGTTTTGCTGCAACCCCAAAGTTTCTGACCTTTCTCAATTGGGAAATGCAAAAAAAATGCAGAAAAAATGCAGAATTCCTCGAGTTTCTACAGGTTTTCTGTTGTAAGGTTCTTGGGGGAATTGTGGTCTCCATTCTGCATTTTTTCTGCATTTTTTCTGCATTTTTCATGGTGGTTTGTTTTTGTTGCTGCAACCCCAAAGTTTCATACACTATTAATTGGGAAATGCATAAAAAATGCAGAAAAAATGCAGAAATCCTCGAGTTTTTACATGTTTTTCCAATCCAAGCTTCTTAGGGGAATGATGGTCTCAATTCTGCATTTGTTTTGTGCACTTTTTCTGCATTTTCATGGTGGGTTGCTTTTGCACTGCAACCTGCATGTTTCCTACATCCATGTTTTAAGATTCTTTCAATTTAACCAGGACCCACGCCTGCATGGTTGATTAGCATGTCTGCATTACCCTGGACCACTGAAAACTAATCGTTGTGATGTTGTGCTTCAATCACTGTGGGATTTCCATTGCAAGCTGGGTGGGTAGGAAAGATATGTATTGAAATATGAAATATGTAAAGAATTCAAAATATGTTATTGAAACTCTGTAAATTACAAGTTGTGAATCAGTCGAGTCTATATCTGGTGAAAATCCAACTGCAGGTGAAAAGGCAAAGCGAAGCAGCATGGACTCAGTGGCAATTGCAGTCTCGACAAATACGCAAAGATCTTAAAGTACCAGTGGCCCTCAAGCCATGGAGTTGCTTTGAAAGAGACCTCCAAATGCAGGGACTTTCCAAAACCCCAAGGATTCTGGAAATTTTGGATTTGGCAGTTTTGGACACTGTAGTAGCCAAAAAGCAGGGTGATTCTGCTGATGCCGTCCGGGAATTGAACCAGGTGACCACTCCCCAGGACTTGAAGGCGTTGGTGACAGATGTCTATGTGGATGTTAGCCAGAACCCGAGTAGGAAGTCTTGGACAAACCGATCTATGATCTCGAAGTGTTTGACCACATCAACCCTGCTGTTTTCCCTAGCTCATGATCGGATGCTTCTCCCAGTAGAGTTACTCTTCCTTCAAGGGCATACGAGGGAAGTTCGATTACCTCCTCAATGTCCCAAGATTCCATCCGTAACTTGGCGGGTGAGGGAATGAATTTGGCTTGTTTAGGAAGTTTGCTCTACTGCCTTCGTATCACCAATTTGCTGAAGCCGAGTGATTGACTCGTCACTCTACAGGTCTGTGGAATTGTGATAAGGATGGAAGGTGACTAGGACCAGTAAATGCAACTGCCTATTTAGTGGCCTCTGAACCGTTGAATATACATGCTATAAGACTACACTCCATTATACAACTAAGACTGACTGAACGCATAAGTCTATGTTGGTGGTGTTGTTGTTGCTGTTGTTGTTGGGGGGATGACGAGTCATGACAACCAAGACGGACCAGAACAGAAACAGTGTTGCTGAACACTATAGTTTTCGCACTGTGGGAAGCTGGGAGACAATTCGCAGACAACAGGACAACCATAAGATGTAGCTGTGGATTTGAAGGAAATCAGCTTCAACTGATCAAACAACTATGTTGCCTATGATTGTGGAATTGCCAAAAACAGTTGACATCTCATGTAATAAACCCAATCCATTTGTTTATAGCTTTTAGATCTCTGGAAATGGGTTAGATCAGGCTCTACTTTACTGTATGTAGATATGAAGTATGATATTTCAGAAATCTTAGTTTCTTAAATCTTATATATATATAGTTGTCGGTTTCCCAACAGCTGCAGCAACAGCAACTAATTCGTCGTGATCTGACCTTGACAATCACAGTGATTGGCTTGGCCAGACTCAATGGTTGTTGGACGATCTCGGCTTAGCTCGAAACTCACTACTCTAGTCACCAAAGGAGAGATTCGCCTAGCGGAGTCTAAACAATATGCTGATGTGTTTCTTTCCCTGCTAGGTTTCATTTACGTTTGTTTCTTAAGGCAGGTATTTCTTTGCAGAGATGGATGGGGCAGTTGGGATTACTCTGGGACAGGTAACTGCTGAGAATTGCAAGTCTTCTTCACGAATCATTGATTTTGAAGCTTAAGTCATCTGGCATCTCAGAAGCCAAATTGCTCGAACTGTGAACAGTGTGGCTGTTGAGGCAGCTGCAACTTTTGAATCGTACCTAGTGGTAGTGTAGCTGTAACTATCTTCCCCGGACACAAGCATGGGAGGGCGTGGAAATGGAAGGGGCAAGGGAGCAGCGGTCCGCAGACACTCAGAGGACAGCACACTCTATACTGACTACTGCTTCACTTCAAATTTTAGAAGCAAAAAACAAAGTAAAAACAAAACAAGTTTTGAAAACTGAGTTCATCTATCTATCACGAAAATGTATATAGGAAAGGACACCAAAACAACACCCCATTGATCCACTTTCAACATAACACGTATGTGAGGCATTCCCTCTCAAACTCCACAAGGCATTTGTATATTGATTCTCTCACTTTGGTTTACTTTAAAATCTAGAACAGGAGTCAGTTCAACCTGCTCGGTATTGCAGGAGCAGCCTGAAGTCCGGAAACGTCCCAAGAAGGAGATTGCGATGCAGTGTGGATTTTGTGGTGTTTTCCAGGAGGTTTGGGCGGTTTGGGTTGGGTAAAACACCATTGTCATCAAGCGATGTTTTGCTTATTCTGATTCATGATTTTGTTGGTGAAATTTTCCGTAGTTGTTCATATCTATGGTCCAGGTGCTGATTATGAAGGCTTTTGCGTAGTGTTCAAAACCATTATGACATTCCACTGTAATGATAATGTTGGCAGGGTAATAGAGTACAATCCCCTATCCACAACCCACCAGGACATTGTTTATTTAATTGTTCAAAAAAATGTTCCCCCTGGCCCCTGACTAGGCCGGTGGTGTTGATTTTGTCGGTTCTGTAGATGACAGGGGCAAACCTACAGGTGGGTTCGAGCCCTCTTGCTGGGATTGCGGGGATTGTGCCCTCCGCCTTCGCCCTGGGGCGAAGATCGCAGTGCTGGTGGCAATCTTCAAGAATGAACGGGGGGCTGGGCAAAGTGATCCCACGTTCCATTCTGACTTTGTGGCTGGCAAACAAATCTATGATTCCCTGCAACAGGTAGAGCCCCCTGTTCCATTGTTGAAGTTCAACCCAACGAGTGAGGTTAACAAGACTATGGGGTATGGTTACAAGATCAAGCAAACTTACGGGCTTTTGACTGATTCTGAATTCGCAGCCCTTGTGGAGGATGGGGATGGGTGTTGATGTTTCCATGTTTCTGTTTGGATTTGAAACAAGTCTTCATCGGGTAGATTGTTTTTTTTCATGATTTCACTGCACTTGTTGATCTGTACTTAGTGATCTCAAAAGTAAACAATGCCAAACAAAATAATGAGACGACCAACATCATCCAAGATGTGACGACTATGGTAGTGCATCGTTATATTCTATTATATTTATGTTTAGATGGATATGCTTCATTATTGTATACCATATACACTTCTTAATCTCTCTATAAATTGTAAGTGTTGATTTCCCCCAGGAAAACCCTTCGAATGCCCAGAAGAAGAAAGCGATCAAAGTTCCCTGGGCGGGACCTGACAGCCAATTGAATAACATGCACCTGATTGACTTGTTTGGACTTCGCCCAGATCAAATCCTGAGTATGAGAACTGTTGAGATGTACTTCGACAACCACTCTGAGCATGTTGAGATGTTTCTAGATCCGAGCATTCAGTTGTCACAGTCCCAAGGGGGTGCCCTGTTTGCCCATATTGCCAAGAGTGAGTTCGCCAGACGACCTGACGGTCTTCGGCCCACATGCTCTCGACCCCAATCCATTGCTGACATCAAGGAGAGTATTGAGGCGGCAGCAGCGCAAAGTGCTTTTGCTGTGGAGGTTCCCGTTCCGAAAGTCGCAGGGCTTATGTTGGGAAGTATGGAGAGGCCTGCCCCCAAGGTGCCAAAGAGAAAACAAACAAGACCCAATCCAAGTCTTCTAGCTTTGACAGCCTCGGCTGATGGTTGTGATGCTGATCAGGGTAGTCATTTGATGCAAATTACTCTTGAAGATGCCAAATCAGAATCTAGGCAAAGTGATACTTCCAAGCGTTCGAAGGGTCAGGATGAACCCTTCGATGAGACGATGCAGCAGGTTGCTGAGGTGCATTGTGCGGGGCCAGGCACCAGTGTCAAGTGCCTCAAGACTTTGGTTGCGGAAAATTTCTTGTTCGTTCCCAAAGATCCTGCAGAAGCCAAGAAGCACAACCAATGCAATTCTACGACTCTCTCTGGGGTGGGGGGTGTTTAAAGTTGAAAAGTTGATATTATGGGACAGCACAGTACACATCCGATTCATTGTTCATAAAGTTGATCAAAGTTGTAAAGAAGTTTTTAAATATGCAGCATTAAAACAAAATCCATCTGAGTTGTACACCATATGATAAGTATGTTTAGATGTGCATGCTGCATACATGTAAAGGAAATATGAAATGCAATGCAGCCACAATCCACAAAGAATTAAAGATATGATTCTGATTATATTATATCCACCCGGAATCCAACCATATCATATCTGATTGTCAAATCAAAGCAACTCAGGTTGGGCAGGGTAGGATAGGCCTGCTTAAGTCTGTCGATTTTTATACAGCTTCTAAGTCAAGAATTTGTTTGATTGTTGTTTTTGATGAACGGCCCTGGCAGGGGAAAAGGATCTTGGACAGTCTCTTGAAGGAGAAGCATCTCTTTGCAGCAGGCCTCCTGGAAACTCGCATCCTGGAATGTTCAGCTGCTCAACAGTTGGCCACATCACGTTTGGCTTCAATGTCTTTGTCAGATCTTCGTGGCTATGTCAAAACCACGCAATCTCTTTGGGCCATGTATCCAGTAGAAATGCAAGTAGCCATTGCTTCTCGCTTGGTTTCCCATGAGATGGATGAGATGATTGGGTTGTTCCAGCAGGGGAATCTGGAAGAAGCAACTGCATGTGTCAACACAGTCTTGGACTTGTTTGACTTTCACCCCAATGATGCCTTTGATGGGAACAAGCCTCGTCTTGCAGATGCTCTCCAGAATTTGTGCAACATGGCAAAGGCTGCCAACGAATCTGCTGAACAGGAAATGGACATTGAGAACCTTCTGCAATCCAAGGTTGATGACCAGCAGGACGAGATCGTGAAAGTGGCAAAGGAGCGGGGATGGGATAGCAGTAGCAGTAGCATAGACTTTAGATGTCAACAAGGCAAAAGAAGAATAGCACCTAGAGTCTTATGTCTTCAAAACTTAGGTTGCAGGTTGAGTCGATCACTTCCAGATACTGGCATCACGAAAGGATCAAACAAAAACAATCTAAAACACTAAAACGTGTTCGTATACAGTAGATTATGTCAGCAGTACTGCTTTTGGACTTGGATTCTTAGAGTCTTAGATCTAATCAATTTAATAGGCCGTGCAGAAATGGGAGAAGGGTGGTAGTATATAGATTTTAAATGATCTTAACCACAATGATTGCGCATGTCAGCAAGTACTGTGCCGATGCAATAGGAGTGTGGGAAGTCACTCTTGGGCATCTTCATGAGCGATTCGTTCACCAATCTTCTGGCTGCCGGAGAGAAAGGGAGGGGGATCCTGGTTTCTTTGTGCAAGGGATTGGAGGCCAAAACTAACCTTGGCAGTGACAACAATCATATTCTAGATGAAGTCGCTTTGGTTGCAAACCTCTGTCCAGTTTCAGAAGCCATAGAGTCTATCGCAAAGATTTGCTTAGCTGTTCGGCACATTTTCAATGAAGAGGGGGCCAAGAAGACAACAACGGCAGATGTGATGTGGTTCGTAGACTACACTGGTCCCCTTCTTTTGGAGAAAACTGTCAAGTCTATCTCCAAGCAGGAGGGCAGTTTCTGGAAGAAGCAAGTAGATGAATTGATTCAGAAAGGGGCTACAGGTGCCATGTTGAAACCACAGTTGGATGAAATGCATCTCCTTCTTTCAAAGCTGGTTGACTTGCAAGATGTGGAAATGACGCTTGACACGTCTGACCTCCTGATCAAAATGAATCAGCTCTTCAAGGACTTGCGAGGGGGCATTCGGGCTGTGGAGTTGGAAGGCATTTCTGAGAAGTTCAGCTCCCTCATCCAGAAGCTAGCGTCCAAGTGCATGAGCCAGGCAGATGCAGGCAATCTCAGTGGAGAGGCAATGAATGTCTTGATGATCGGGTTAGACCAATTTACCCACATTCCTGGGGTGCTTTCCCAACTCAAAGACTTCAAGGGCTGGGTTGGGGCCAACAAAGTCGTCTTGTCCGTCAACACTTTGTTGCACTTCATTGGTCAATCCACGAGCACCAATCTGGACTTTGAGAAAGTGAAGAGTTTGGTAAATCAAATTCCCAAGACAGCAGATACCGAGGTCCTTGCAGGGATTCCAACCCTGGTGCGCCACATGCTGGATTCTTGCTTGACTCAGGCTGCTTCATTTCTCAAAAAGGGCAAGTTTGGATAAAGGGACTTGGGGAACATTCTAGAACTGAACCCAGAGTTACTGAGTTACTGCAATTATTCCTTTGTTGAGTTGCTGCGAGTGACGAGTGTATTATCCAGTCGGTATTTGTCATGTTTTGCCATCACCATCTTCATCACCATCATCATCATCATCATCACCATCATCATCACCATCATCATGATCATCATCATCATCATCATCATCATCATCACCATCATCAGTGTCATCATCATTCTTCTTCATCATCATTATCATCATCATCATCATCATCATCATTATTATTTTCATCAATCACCATCAATCGTCAATCATCAATCATGAATCATCCATCATCATCATCATCATCATCATCATCATCATCATCAATCACCATCAATCACCAACCACCATCAATCACCATCACCATCAATCATCATCATCATCATCATCAGCAGCAGCAGCATCATCATCATCATCATCACCATGATTATTCTTCATTTTCATCCTTTCATCATCCCAATGATTCTTATCAAAATGTTCATCACGACTGTCGGTGTCATCACCACCCGCAACAAAGGAAGATTTCAACATTCAACCCATCCTTTATCAGCAGTGATCAGTAAGTATATTCTCTGATCCTGAGGTAGGCTACAACATCTGTTGGTACAATGATGCAGTTGTACCATGTACAAATATATATATATATACACATTACATACGTGTATCCCCATGCGACCGTCTCCGTTTGAATACAACTATTTTTTTTATATAATGTATATACATTCGGTTTGATTCTGATACTGATAGTGCTCATCACCTTTGCATTCAAGGAAGCAATCAAGTGTTGACATTCTACTAATACTCTAATCCTGCTAGGCCCGCTACACCTCTCCAGAAGTTGCAAAGCTCAAGAGCTGCTTCGGTGCGGTTGACCAAGTGGTGAAGCGCTTCTTTGCAGGAAACCAGTGTGCCCCAGCAATCAAGTTTGTTGAGCTTGGTGTGTCCGGGATGCAAGCAGCAGTCCTGTTGAGGAGTGCAATGAATAAACTCGAGGCATACGGGGCAGACTCTGCCACGAGAATCCAGAAGGACAAAGGATCTACTTTGCTGAGCACAATTCGAACCACCAGGACACGGTTTGCAGAGGCTTGCCAGAAGTTTGCTGATATCCAGGAGCAAGTGAAGGAGAAGTTGCCAGAGTCTGACTCCGACAAGTTGGTGGCTGGTCTTCGGAGCCTGTATGAATTTGACATGCCGGGCTCTTTTGGTCACAGCGACTTGATCAAGAATGTGATGTATGCCGACATCATTCTCACAAGATCTTGCTCCTCCAGCAGGAGATTCGTGAAGCTGGTGGTTTTGTGAAGCCACTTTTGCGCAACATGCAGAATGGAGGGGAGAATGATTGGAAACGTGGTCTTGACCAGGGCTGCTCCATCAAAGAGCTTGAGGATCAGGCGAAGAAGACTTTGGAGAACTTGAACGGCAGTGAGCTAAGGAGCACAACCAAGAAGCTCATCGAGGCTACTTGGTTTGGTTGTCGGTTAAATCGGTCAAATGTGATTCCTGATGCATCACTTTGGATTTAGATAAGGAAGGGTTTTTCTTTTTGCAAGTGAAAGTAGGACAGGAGAAACATAGCAACTTGAACTGTTGACTATCATTCTTTTGGGATCTTTTGGGAACGTGGAGGATTTGGGTTGCCCGTCCATCTATTTAACTAATGAAGGCTCTCGAGATGGCCAACAAGTTCATTGAAGAGCACAGGGATGAGTTTACAAAGTTGAAGGATGAGTTGAGTTCTTCGCATCAGTCTCTAGCAGATCAGATCAAAGATTCCAAGGAAACGGTTGCAAAACCAGCAAAGGTGTTGGTTATGGAAGCTATGATGCTGACAGCAATTGTTTCCATGCGTATTCCAGCCCAAAGGGATACTGTCCGACCTGTGTTGGTAGATCAAGTGAATACAGTGAAGAAGGGTTTGCTAGACATTTCTGAGGGAGATGTTCACCCTGCTCTTTGGGCAGAAAGCCTGAAGACTCTAGGACAGTAGGTACACTACACTGCAGCGTACAGGGCACTAGTGCGAGTGTTTGTGGTGGTGACTTTGGTTTTTTAGACAATGAAGATGGTGACTTATCTAATGTACATAATTCCATCATCCTACCTACCTGCTTTTTGGTTACACGACTACAATGACTACAGTATGTGTTCTTGGTTTTGTTTTATTTCATGGAATGACCATCCATTGCTGCACAAGTGCAGATCTTCATTAAACTAGCTAGGGAGGGCATCTGAATTTCCTGATGCACCACCTGACCTGACGTGATCGCCTTCGCTTCAGCAGGCCAAAAAACAGATGAGGAAGGTTGATGATTAGCCGCCATATCGTACTTCTGAATATCATCCATTCTGGATAATCTAAACTATAGTCTGATCTGTTTCCTGTATTGATATCATTGCACAGTATCACTGTACCATTGCTGACGGTGTCCTGTCAGTTTACCGTTGATGGTCCATCATTGGTGATTTATCCGTGACATTCAACGTTTGTTGATTCGTATGTATGTATGTATGTATGTATGTATGTATGTATGTATGTATGTAAAT
>DF239581.1:130480-148540 GCA_000507305.1 Breviolum minutum Mf 1.05b.01 | reverse complement strand
GTTCCATTTATGCATGCATCCACACAAACAAATAGACACAACAATTATCAGGGTAACACTTATTGTATGATATCAGCATTTAAATCATATACATGTTTGCACTAAGATTGTATCATCAACATCTACTTGTATCTACGACAGGTTCAGTGTGTGTGTGTGGTATGCTCAACATATTATGCATATTAACATCCGCATTTACTTTAAAATACATCTGACATGCTATGTTGTTGTGCTGTGGGTCTGTACAAATATATATACTTGTTTCAGCACTGTTTCCCCCCCCCAATTTCTCACGATCACACTCTACTATTCTCTCAAACTTGCGACAACCCTACAACCAATACCGCATCAGGGAAATTCAAAAAAAATGCATATGAAAATTAATGACCAAACAAAAGGGAAATAACAAATGCATAAATCATGCAGAGTGGGCATGCAAAAAAAATACAAAAAAAATGCAAAAATCAAAAAAAAGCACTTTCCAATCTCTACCAGGGACCAACTCTTATAATATTGGGCTTATATATAGGGATTTCCCATAGGGGGCCCACGTTTGAGATCAGGGTACATCCAATTATCCCTAAAGGTCACCAGATCTTTAAAGGACTCCAAATGACCCGACTCCAAGGTGAGGATCTTTAAAGGTCACACGAACTTCGTCATGTGCAGTCTGGTGATAGGCGGGAAACGATGGTGAGTTTTTGGGTGACAAATCGAAGGGGGGTGATGATTTTGTGCAAGGTTTTGCTTTTCCTTCCTATCAGCTGTAGTCTCCTCCTTTTTCACCGATTTCACCGTGTTCTTGGAGTTTAATTTTGAATGTTGGAGCAAAATTCATATGTGAAACCCACTTACCAGCACCTTCAAGTCGGGGTGCCAAAAATGGTTCCGAAAAAAGGGTGTCAATTCACCATTCCTTAGGGTTTCAATGGCACGCCGACTTGAAGGTCCAGGTATAGATCAATGTTGATGAAAGAAGAAAAAGTTGGAAAACTGAAGTTTGGTGAAGTTTGAAGATCTTCACGAACGACCTGGTTTTCTGTATGTTTCGCACAAAACATGTTTCAGTGTTTCACCCCCGAATTGTGTGTTTTTTCTATTAAAAAAAATGATGGTGAATCCAAAAAATCGGAATCTCCGAATTGTCCAGGGGGAAAATGATTTTTCAGGTGAAGCAGCCGTTGAACTTCAGGGTTTGTATCGAAAAACACCCAGTTTAACGCTGATGTTTGAACTGAACCATCCTCCTCAAGCCATGGGAAGGCCCAAGAAGTTGGCAGGTGCTTTGGGGTGAAAGTTTTTTTTGTTGACGAAATGACATCACAAAAAACTTGGAAGAATTCCATGAAGAAAAATATGCACACGAGGTGTACATGACTGGCAGGGGTTCAAGGGGTGGATGGTGGATTATAGGTTTAATTATCCTCTTTTTTTTGTTTTCAGCATGGTGGTGAAGCGCATAGTTTGCTCATGCATTTGAACCTTTGAGATTTAAAGTTGTTACAGTAAGTAGACCGGCATTAACACTCCTGTTGCCTCATTGCCTCCCAAGCACACAGTGAACAACTGACTTGAAATGCTGCGCACTTTTCTGCAGTGGGTGTATTATTGTGTTTTGCTGCGACTGTGCTAGATATCCAGAGATGCACCAAAAAACACAAGAGTTGCACCAGTGGGCCTTGATGCTGAAAGGGACCTTGTTTCTTTGATATGGAATTGTTGGAGCACATTTTGTAACAGAAAACTTTGTCACCTGAGCATGGTTGAACGTGATGCATACTTTGTATGGAGATTCTGTCTATTTCAAGTTGTTTTTACCTCAAGCATCCTCACCCTCACATCACATATATATATATATACAATATATTGACTTCTATGAAACGAAGATGGTGGTGTATGTACATCATTTAATATGTATTTATACATATATATATAGATAGAGTAGCATATTGTATATTCATATCTAGGATATTCTTTGAAGGGTATCCACACTTTTCTTTTGACATCATTGATGTATATATATATATATAAGTTCTCATGGCGTTTGCACAGAATTCCAATCTTTAGGCACGCCGTGGCCGACGCATCAGCGAGCTTCGAAATGGTGAAGCGGAGGAAACAAAAATTGCTGTTGGAATCGGAAGGGCAATGGGGAGTTCACTCCCTCCTGGAACCCCAAACAACCATTTATAAATGGATGTTTGGTGAAACAACCATTTCCTATATAAAGATTTGGAATCATCCAATTGAAACAACCATTTATAAATGGTTGTTTGGGGTTCCAGGCTTAAAAGTAACATAGCCCCTGAACATGGATGGTTGGAAGACTACTTTCCCTTTGGAATTGCCTATTCGAAAGGACGAGCTGTTAGTTTTAGGGAGTGTTCTTAACAGCACTCCTGGTCTATTATTGAAAACCAGATAAAACAAGCATGATTGAACTTGAAACCAAGACTTTTCGGGGAAATTCCATAGTTGTCAAATCAAATAATTTTGAAATTCAGGTTTTCAGGAATGGAAGCCTACAAGCAATCCGCAAAAGCTGGATCCAGATACCCAAGCTTCATTTTTGGGAGTAAACATGAGATTTCCTGGTAATGAATGGTATTCGCATGTTTCAACTCGGTGCTCTTGCCAGACATATTGTTTGTTGATGACCATGTCCAATCACCTCAGCAAGGTTCAATTTAGGTTTCATTACCATTCTCAGAAGGTGATTGGATCCATACTTGGAGGATCATCCCATTTAGTAAGTGGTTAATAACCATGATTAGTAAGTCCCCTAACTGGGGTTGTTCCCCTTCCAAATGGGCTAAATGGCTTGTAAATAGGGGTTACTAACCACTTCCTAAATGGGATGATCCTCCAAGTAGGGATTCATTGTTCATGTGTCTTCACTATCACTACAGACAGTAGTTAGTTGGCCCCGGGATGATGTATACAGGGAACTTTGCAAGGTTTCAACGGTGAGTAACTGGGTGTACTGACAAATGTGATAGGATTTCAAGGCTTCACAATCTTAAGCATACCCGGAACCCAGATGATCCTTGATTTTGGTTGGAGTTTAGGCCTTCTTTTCAGGGATTGACCTTCAAAAATTAGAGGTCATTGGGGCTCCAGGTAAGCAGACGTCTGACATGTTCATGAGTGATTCTGATTTTTTGTTTGCCATCATTTGTTTATGACGTAATCATAGTTGTTGGGAGCAAGAATCAATCCTCCTCAAGCCCTCACGTCACCCAAATATGGGAGCCATCTGAAAAGGTTTACTTCTTCCCATCTGGGAGCTATATTTTTTCGGGGTGGCAGAGGGTATCATTGTTCCAGATTCTTTTTGGGGTAGTGCACTCTCACTGTTGATAGGGTGCAAGCTGGGTAGCTAGTTGAGGTACGAAAAGTCACCTGAAAAAAAATCCTGGCACAGCTTCCATGGAATAGTTGAAGTTGGCATCCCAGCCTTACTGACTTACCTTTCTGGGGAGGTTTGCGCCGGCCGTCACTTTTTGGCCTCATAAACTTTGACATCTTTGACGTTTGACCCGTCAGGGGTGTTCCAGAAGGCTGATTCTGGCATCTGCAATAATTCTCAACCGAAGGGTAGTAGGAAATGGTCAATTCCCATAAATGTCCTATCCCAGTTGGCACAAGTAGGTTTCGTTCTATGGAAAGGTCTATGGGAATGAGATTTGAAGGTCCTACATTTCAAGGAGTCCTTGAGACACATTGTGCAAATGCTTTGCATCTTGCAGCTGCTGGCTCACAAGTTGATTTTTTTTTGAAGTTGTGATCAATTCACAGGCTTTCTACTAGTAGGTGATGGTTTCAAAGATTTTTTTATTTTCACCCCTACTTGGGGAAATGATCCAAATCGGCTAATATGTTTCAATTTGGGTTGAAACCACCAACCTCTACAGGCTTTTACTGTTGAAGTCTTCGAAAGGGTTTTTCACATATCATTGGAAAACCATGGCTTTGTTTCGGCATCCAAAATCCATCCAGTTTACTGTACCTCCCTAAAAGTAACGAATTTCCCCCTGACAAAGTTGGCTTTGTCAAGGGGAATTTCATCTTCCAACGAGGCAATTCGTGAGTTTTTAGTGAGGATTTTTTACTTCGGAATCTCCACCGGAACCCCCGAGGCTTTTGAAGCTTCAACAAAAATTGTCCCCCTTTATCAAATGAGCAATGAACAAAGGGCCCCTGGTTGGCACTGGTTGGTTGGGTTATATAAGGGATTATACGACCCAGTCATTCAGGGATTTTTGATGAAGCCATTATAAGGATCCTTATTTACCAACCAGTACAATCGAAAGTAATAAGGTTTTTATTCGAGGCTCAAATGTTCATGTTTTGTTTGTTTGATAGTGTTTGATGAATATAATAAGTAGTAGCTATTACATATCGAAGGGTTTCACACTTTTTTTTTTTTCGCACCCTATTTTTCAGGGTACTGTATACTACTTTAAAGGACATGTATTCATCACATCCTTCGGTATTCATCAGGCTTGCCACCCATGCGTACCCCATGCCTTCGCAGCGTGAAATGTGCTGCGTTGCTTCCGCTGCTGTGGTGGTCGAGCAGACTCTTCACCCTGCCAGGCAGCTAAGGTTACAGTAGGCATCTTGCTGAGAAAATGGCCAACCTTTAAACCTTTTGCGGATTATGATTACGTATTTGGTAGGAAAAATAAAGGTTTTGGACTTTTGTTTCATGGTCTTTTGGTTGAGTAGGGAATTGAAGTTGAGAGACGTCACTTGACGTCATCCCCAGGAGGTGTATACATATATATATATATATGGCTGCGGCTCAAAATGTAAGGTCTGGATCAAGCCCCGTTCCCACACACGATCCAGACCTCCGATCCAGACCTCCGATCCAGACCTTTCGAAAGGATTTGATCCAGACCTTTGATCCAGACCTTTGGAATGATATAATGTATTGGTGAGTTGATGTCTGGTCCATTGATGGTTGCATGTTATTGGGTTTCCTGCTTTGCAGTTATTCACCCTGCCAAGCAGCCAAGCAACAAACTGTTGTAAAGCCACGCTGCCAAGCTGTCACGCTTCCAAGCTGCACTTGTCGTAAAGTTACGCTGCTAAGCAGTCAAGCAGTCCAGCAGCCAAGCTGCAACTGTTGCACATCCAAGCTGTCAAACTGCCAAGCTGACACTGTTGCAAGTTGTAAGGCCAGCCTGCCAAGCAGCCAAGCTGCACACTTGCTGCCTGCACACCTTGTCGTCCTTTTCTTGTCATGCTGCATCCAAGCTGCAACATACACAAACATGTGAGTCCACTTCTAGGCCGATCCAGACCCGGATCCAGACCGATCCAGACCCGATCCAGACCACAACCACAACCAGCTCCGACCCAGACCACATCCAGCTCCGTGTTAAAACTAGTGATTGTTTGGTTTCTTTCCTTGCTTCAAACTCTTGGTTCACAATCCATCAACTTTGGAACTCATGTCAACGGTACCAAGAGTGCTTACAGTCAAGTTGAATCCGAAGTGTGTAGAGATATGATGTCATATCATGACCACATGATCTTCTAGTTGGGGCCTTGGAAACCTCTGGATCATGCCCCTTTACGTAACCCCCTCGTTCCAGACGTCCGGATCACCGCGGGACGATCCAGACGGTTTTTAGAGCCATAACCATATATTGTTCATAGAGGCTGTACAGAACCAAAGAATTTAAAAAAAAACTCGGACACCAGGAATTAATACTGCTTTTCTCAATTACGTCATACTTTTCTTGGTCACTATCCAACCCTTTCTAAGGTGTTGTTCACCCTATGATCAAGGCTCTTTGCCCTATAACCAAGGTTTTTGTTGGTTTTAATTCAACCCGTATGTCTGGTGTTTGGATAGGTTTTTTGGGTACCATTTTTCAGTACAAGCCGTGGCTGTTTCGGTGGCTCATACAATCCTGCGGTTATATACATATACAAGGAGGAGAAATTCTTGGAGACACTTAGGAAGTAGTTGGGATCGCCCCCATTTATAAGCTATAAAAAGGCCATTTGGAAGGGGAACAACCCCAGTTCAAGGACTCACTAAACATGGTTGCTAAGCACTTACCAACTGGAATCTAAATGGGATGATCCTCCAAGCATGTCCCTCTTGACTATCTTGACTGTAAGGAGTTGGGCAGATGTTTGGCCTGATTTTTGTTTAGGTTTCCAACTAGCTTGTAAGAAGCTATATAGTCGAAGACCCCGAAGACCCCACCAAGAACACATGGGAAGGTGGGCTTCAATGGTCACAGTGTCACAGTTCAAGAATCGTTCATTGAATTGAAACAAATTGGATTGTACCCAAAAATCATGGATAGACATTGATAGATCAATCTGACGGTATGTTTGCTAGACTGGTTTTTTTCTTTTGAGATGACTGCGTTGACACCATCAACTGTTTGAAGAATCGACGCCGATACCTGTCTCTTGCTCTTCGCAACAGGTCCTGCTTGGCAAAGACAAAGAAGAGTGACTCAAAAAGCAATGTGACATGATACTGTGATTTGAAGCATATTTGAAATTGAAATGAGCAGACATCTTGGTAGGTACATGTAGATGCAAGCAAACAACAGATTCGTATTTGTATTGAGTCTTGGGCCACTTGAGAATATGCAGAACGCTATTTTAACTCGTAGCACCCACAACTTGAGATTGGAGACAAGTGTAGACTGATAGACAAGATGGAGACACGGCACGTTGTCTATTTCCTGTTTCTTTTCTCCGATCTGTGATGTTCTTCATACACTATTATGATTACAATCATCCTTGGTTTCATGTACTTGGCACGCCACGATGCGATCGGTGGTGGAAATATATGCGCTTCCATTGTCATGTTTTTGCATTGTTTGTCCAAATATGGACACCAACATATTTGAAGTAGAAGAAAAGCATCTTGGTGGTTGACAAAATCCAAAAATATCACCTGCATTGGTAGATGATAATCTAAAGTATATAATTGTGACCTGTTTGACCCAAATGGCGGAGAATTTGGCCCATCAAGAGTATGACAAGTTCTTTGTTACTAGGACATCTTCCAAGCAGTTCAAGATCTGTCGAGACACAAATTCAAGGTGAGTCTGTGTATTTCAATCATATCGATAGCTTTAGCTTCACTATATCTCCACAAATCCCCAAAACTCTTGAACCACCCTCCCTGAAACTAACAGCTCGCCCCTAAAAATTGATACTTGGAAGATGAGTTTCCTTTTGGGTTTCAGCCTATTTTCAGAGGCGAGCTGTTAGTTTCAGGGAGTGCAATTCTCTCAAAAAGTTATCCCAAAATTCCCCAAAGACCCCCTTCAAACTCCACCCTACAACTTCCTTCATCCATTCAGATAGTACCTTTCAGGGAACTCACATATCATATATCCCATGAGAAGTTGGAAACTCATCTTTCTAACTGCCAATGTTGGATTAGTAACTTAGTTTTCGTGCACTAACTGTGGTTGTGGTTCCCCTTCCATTCATGGCCTTTTTAATGGCTTATAAATGGGGGGCCCCATCCTAACTACTTACGTGGACCTTGGAACGTCCTGGGATCCGAATTCTCCTCCAAGATAATCTCCCCTTTTGAGGTGCTTCGAGCCTTGCCTTGGGATACCATCTCTGGTGCCGAGCTCTTGAACTCCGAGGTGGGGCAGCAATGCCCAAAAAACACCCCAAGGGGACCCCAAACGGTTGGATTTTTGGGCATTTTTTGGAGATGACGTAACTAGCCACCACTTATGTGGGGATTTTTTTCATGAAGGCAATATCATAAGGATACCTATTAAAACAACGAGTATTAATGGAAGATAAGACTAAGAGGGTTTTCTTCCTGGCTCAAATAGCTTAAAAGAAATGCTTGAATGATGGATGTGATGTGTCCATGTTTTTTTTTGATTTTGCCATGGAGATGTCTGTTGAATCTGGAGATTCAAAAACCGGTTGATTGGTTTTCGAAGCGGTAACCTTTTTAGCTCGGCGGTCGTCAGCGTTTCTAGCATAGCAAAAACACATATGTGTATGAACCAAACAAGCAGTGACTATCTATATGGATGTTGAACCAAAAAATAGGGGGATATCCCCCCAAATCATCCCATTTTAATAGGCAGTTTCTATTATTTTCACCATCCATTTTGGGGGGCCACCCCTATTTTTGGAAACACCCAATTTAGTCTAAAAATATGTAAAAATCATTGACCCAAAGATACATTGCTTGGATTTGCAAAGAAAACAGTTATTCGAACATGTACAACAAAAAAGGGAAATTTGAGACGCATGAATCAAATCATCGAAACAACACATGCCACAGGGACCCATGGGACTGGTATACCAACTAATTTACCATAAGAATCAACCATTCATGTAGGTAAATATATACATTTCGTCCCATTGGATCCGTCATGGGCATATGGATCCCACACGGTTTTCAATTCCCACAAGTTTGCTTAATGAATCTCAGGGGTCACAAGATTTCCTGTATCTCGAAACCTTGATCTCTCAGCGAATCCCATTTTTCACCACTAAACGATTTGATTTTGGTTAGAAGTTAGAAGTCGACTCCTTTTTTTTGGGTGGCTGGATTTGCGGATCTGATTTCCTGAAACGCGATGTTTTTGTTGACCTTCTTTTTGTTGAAAGTCAACTATTGCAGCCCCCCCCCGGAAAACTAAGATGACTGGCTGGAACATCCACCATGAATGAAGATGTACAGTATTTCCTATTGAAAATGGGGATGTTCCAAATGTCATCTTAGTTTTCAAGGGTGTAAATCTCATCAACTGCTTACAACCTACCCAGATCACCTGACACACACGTGCCACATGCCGCGTGATTTCCTGCAGGTGCTGAGCGCTGCCGCCAAGTGCACAGGCGCTTCCTGGGGATGGAAAAGTTGGCTGCCATTTTGGTCAAGCCTTTTGCGCCTCAAAAATCATTGGATGCAAATTGGATCCTATGATTCATTGAGAGTTTTATGATGTTTTACTGTATGTTTTTTTCTAAAATCTGCCTTAAGATTTTTTGGATTGAGTTTGCTGTAAAGGGTTGACGTGCTTTGACTTTTGTGTTACTGGACATGGAGAAGTTCTGAGATCCCAAGATGGTATTGACCAGGCTGTTTTACAAAGATTCTAAGATCTTGCCATGGGATGAGTTTCCTCGTCAGTGTAAAATTTCAGATGTTCCTTGTGGTTATTTTTCCAGACGGTACAATATGTTTGCAGGATCATCCCATATGTATTTTTTGAAATGTTGTGAGACATACATGTTTTTTCTTGCCTTGCGTTTTGCTTTAACCAATGTCCACTCAATGGTCCCAACCATCAGTCAGTGTTCATAGGTTTTTATTGAAGACAATGTTACGGTGGGATGTTCCCTTCTATCCAACAGCAAAAAAAAGAATCTTTCTCAACTAGGTTCAAGATCCGCACCAGGTATACGAGGCATTTCGGGTTGTGGATTCGGCGACTTCTCCCTGATGTTTCCCCCTTTGGGAAAATAAAGATTTAGTGGTGAATGATGAGCAATACATCAGCTTGACCCCTATTCCTTTTTGTTTTTTCATTATACAAAGATGATTGTTTCTTCATATTACTTGCGCTTACCGGCATAAACTTGATAGACTGGAACAAGAAAACGTTTGCTTGAACACATGAATAACCTTTGAAGGCTTATGTTTGCTACAACGCACACACACTCATGTTTCTGTATATACTCTTCGTATCCAGGTGACGACTTGCAACTGGTGGTTCCAGAAGATGCAGACATGTTGCTCAGCGCATTGTCACAGTGCGGGTTGTCCAGGTTTCATCGGTTGAAAACTAAGTCTCCTTCAAGTACCCTCCCTGAAACTAACAGCAAAAGCCCCTGAAAATAGGGCAAACTCCCAAAAAGAAACGAGAAAGTATTCCAACCATCCAACCGTTAGTTTCAGGGAGTGCGTAAATTGGTTGTATCTGACGGTGCTACAAATATTCAATGATAGTTCCAAAGTCGGTTGGTTTACATTCAAAAACCCAAGGGCGCCCGAGGATGGGAGTTCACAAGTATGCTTTGCCTTTATTGAAAAGTCATGTAAAGGCTGAAACACTTAGCACAACGTGGTTGTTGTTGTTGTTGTTGTTGTTGTTGTTGTTGTTGTTGTTGTTCTTGTTGTTGTTGTGGTTGTCACTGCTGTTGTTTTCGGCAGACCTTAGCATTCGCGACCAACACCTGCGTTTTGTGATGTTTGTGCCTAAAAATGCAGACAGATACAGTACTGGTTTGATCATAAGCTAGGGCTCCTGTCGAATTTGCATTGGCGACCTCGTTGGGTGAAAGTTTGCATTGCAACAAATGATTCGAGTGCATTCACATCATTTCGATCATTTTGATGGATACCAAATTCTTCACAGCAGCAGTTGTTTTTTTCAAATTTACTCGAATCAGGATTGAGATTTGTTTTGCTTGCCATCATTGGATGGCCTATGATTGGCTGGCTCAAGTCACTAGGCGCATTCATAAAGTCACAGATCGACCATTCGATAATATGAGTCGGCATACAGTAGCCATATCCAAATCAATCCCAGGTATGGATGTTTGAATCATTCTGAATCTAGATTGCGAATGGGTACCATGGTAGACCCAACGGGATCTTTGCTTCATGTAGAGCTATCTCAGAAAAATATGTGCCTGGTACTTCCCCCGAGTTGCAGAGAAAACCGACCCACATTTCCATGGAAGAATCTCACCATCTACTACAGGGGCACATCATGATACCCAACTCATAGATGTGAAACGTTTTTTTTCGGAAGCAATTGATCAATAGCTGTGGCTCTGGTTCCCTCAAAAAGGTGGGATCGATGATATATAATAATCACCCAAGTGGCAGGAAATTCCTACCACTTATAGTCCTTGCCAATTGGGTGATTATATGCTACCGATCCCACCTATTACAGGAACCAGAAACAACCATTGATTTGATACAGAGCTACTATTCACATGTCCTTCTTCAAATCTGTCGTTTTGATGCATGATTTGGAGCTACTATCACATCTGACCAGTGATCAGTCCACACCGGTTGGTTGGATTAGGTATATAAGGGTTTATACTACCCAATTACTTTGAAGGGATGTTTTCATAAGCCATGAAACAAGGATCCCGTCATTAATAAAATAAACCAACTACAATAGTATTTCATGGTTCATGTCATCCTGGTGGGTTTTGATCATTGGCTCATGTCAGGTTGCCAATCTGTTTCCCCGTTCGTTTCGATAAGTGACCGGTCACGTTTTGTAAGGCAGCAACTTACCGATCTTGTAGATGAAAGTTTTCAACGTAGCATCCAATCAAGGCCGGGGGGGACGGAAACAAAAAAATGTCATCCTGAATTGTTGGTGAGTTGGTGATGAGATTTTTTGTTTGAACATGTGTTGAGGTTGGTTTGACATTGGTGTGTATCTTTCCTAGAGGAGCAATTTTGATTGTTTTTTGTTGAAACTGTTTCAGGTTCATGATAACTAGAGATGATACATTTGGTATCATTTGGTGTATTTCTGTGTATAATATAGGTATATAATTTTATGACTCATATCTCTTGTATGTACTGTGTGCATGTATGTATGTTTATAATTGTTTATATACTCTTAATCAATATAATACATGATGTAGATATGTCGTGATATGTATGACAGTTCGGCCCTTTTTTGGTGCTTGTGGACATGTTGTTGTCAGCTCAATGGCTGGGAAAAATAAAGTTCAATTGGCGAACACTATATGAACACATACAGGTGGTGGTTTCAAATATGTGTTTTTAAATCTTCACCCCGATCCTTGGGGAAATGATCCAATTTGACTATGATTTTTCAACTGGGTTGAAACCATCAACTAAGATTGCCGTTTGTGACTGGGACCAGAGAATGGTTTGAAAAATGCTGGATGTTTGAGAGTTCTAAGGAGTATCGATGATCATTGAAGTCATGCCAATCAGTCTGGGTGAGCTACAATATAGCAACCCCAAAGAACTGCGACTTAATTATACTGTTTATTTCTTTGTTTCTTTGAAATAGTGAGTGAAATTATTGTTCAACCTTCATCAGATCATCGATCTTCTTGTTTGTTTATGCGAATCTCAGGATGGTGGACGACAGCAATCCCTTGGGCGGCCTTTGGAATGGCTGGGTGTCCCTCAGTGAGCGACAGATGACATTGGGAGCGCTCCGTAAACGTTTGAAGGGCCTTTTAGATGCTTGGAGAGAAAGTGCTATCTATCAGCTGTTGATTTTTTATAAGAGGCCATAGCTTTAATCCAAGGATGTCCAAGGTGTTTTGTTGAGATCTGGTCTTTTTGCGGCGAAACGGCGAAACTGTTCAGAAGCAACAGCCTGAGCTTCCTTTGATCTGGATGATATAAATCGTATGGACACCCCGCAACAGCTCCCAGCTCTTCATTCCCTTTCCAGTTATTCAATTTTCAAGATTCCTTCTGTCAGCAATAGAAGTGTGAGATCCCTTGGTTAGTTCTTCACAATGTTTGGTTGCCCCTTACAAAAAAAAATCGGCCAACAACAACGGGACCGGCCCAATGTCGTAGCCCGCTATTTCCCGAAGGGGTGGCTTCAGGAAGCTCCAAGCTTACGAAGGCCACGTGACGACCAATGGGCCTTAGGAGTGCCTTGGAAGATGCCTGCCTTGGGAAAACGTCGGAGAAGTGGCGGCCGAACGTCATGGGTCTCTTTCGAGTATCCAACGCATTAAGATCCAGGTATCAGGGATAGAGGTACGAGGTCCCTACCTCTCTGAAACTAACGTTTTTTTCACCTGAAAATGGATGGTTGGAAGACACTAACATAGTTTCCTTTTGAGAAGGCTCGACCTGGCAGGTGCTATTTTGCTGTTAGTTTCAGGGAGTGTATATACATCGGATCTACCCCCCCACCCAGTCATAGTGGGCAAAGAAAGGGATTCATAAGGATTCGCTACTAGAAATGCAATCGTTGTGGTGACGATTGCATCCTGGCTTGGCGGGTAGATCCAACTTATGTAAACCTGCATGCATATTCGATACCATAACCATATATGGCCTAGTTCACATTGGGCCCCCCCCCAAAATGATGCGTCCAAAATGTCTTCAAGAGAGCCTGGGCACGGGTTTTTGCCATCCGTTTTTTTTGGAACCTTCAGAAGGGTGGTAAATGTCAGGGAAAAATCAACGGCAGATTCTCATGTCACTGTTCTTAGCTGTCTATTTTTTGTGATTTGGATAGCTCCAAAAAGAAGTCTATGAATCGAAGTTGCTTGTACTCCAAAGAAGGTCTATGAAGTTGCTACTTAAAAATGATGGAACAAAATGAATTGGACTGGAAGAAACTTTCATTTTGGGACCCCCCCCAAAAAAAGCCTTTGAACCGACTGTGCAAGAAGGTGCTCCTATTGGGCCCTGGTGATGTTGGAAGCAGCTGGGACTGTGGAATTGGCGACCAAAGAGTTCACAACAATGACTGATACGTATACTTAGCTGTGTCAGGTATAAGATTTAGACGATGATATAAGAATATATATATATATACATATTTCCAACCTAGATATTAATATTGATATATGCTTTATGTTTGTAGATATTTAGAGATATTTACAGGGTGATAGATTTAGATTCACCCTCCCAGTGCCTCTGAACGGTCACCATCGGGAATATGTTCGTTGTGCTGCTTCGCTAATTGGTTTCACTTTTGTTTCTGGACAAAACCCAATGCGTTCCCAGTCCACCAAACAACGTGTATATGTTTTATCTTTCAATGTTCGCCAAATCATGCAAACCATCATCATGATACTCATCATCCTCATCATTGTCGTCATTGTCCATTATCATCATCAACATAATCATCATCAACATCATCGTCATCCTCATCATCCTCATCATCATCAAGATATGTCCAAAGTTCATTGCTGGGACTAACATTTCCCAGGGTTGGGTGGTCCAAACTTCATTATTATCTTTATCCAAGGATCAGTATATATGTTTGATCAAACCACAACAACGTCCTACCCTCCACAAAAACGCACAAGTCCAACCCCTTACATTTTTGCAGAATTCATACTAAAGGGGGTTGAAGTGTTGAATTGTTCATGTCGTTTACCTTAGATTGGTATTTTTCTTTTGGGCATGTTGGATTGACTCTCTTACGTCTTGAGGTCAACCGCTGGTGGGGTATTTTGAGTTATGTCTCCAGCAGCCAGAGGGTCTCTCCAGGCGTTCAAAAGCGACCTTTTTTTGAGATAAGACAAAATTTGAAGATTCTCCAGATCTCCATCCATGTTGCACTAAACACTACCTGGGATGTTCCAAAAACAAAGGTCTCTGGGTTGTACACTCCCTGAAACTAACGGCAAAAGCACCTGAAAATAGACCGGGCCCCAACAGGAAACGATCGTAGTCCAACTATCCATTTTCAGGTGCAATTCGTTAGTTTCAGGGAGGGCATGGTTCTTTTGTGGCATTTGGGTTTATGTTCTTTTTTCAAACATAATTATATACCGTGTACAGCAGTACCATTAAATGTTCATGGGAAATGCTAATCAGTTGTGACTGTATATATTTATTGCTTGCTATGGTGTCTAATACTTGGAGCTAAAACCAAGTGCATTTTTCGTTGTTGCATAAGAGATGCAGTAAGATCTAACATGATCTAGCTAATCTAGGTCAGCCGCTGGTCCAAACTGGCAAACAAATGGTTCGAATATAAGTTTATCGTCTCGTTTTTGTTGACAATACATCCAAGACGTCAAGTATTTCAAGTAGTAAAACATTTTTTGACAGGATATGTTGGTAGTCTCCTATACCTGGACCGGAACCATTTTGGGTGCCAAAGAGTTCCTAAAGGGTGCCAATTTACCATCCTTTAAGGTTTAATTGGCACCCCTTTGGAAGGTGCATATACGTATGTATATATATATATATATTTATTTATATAAATATATATATATATATATATGGACCCCAAAAGCTTGAAACATGTAGGTTTTAGGCGCTCAAAATATGGGTTATAAGTTATAACCTGGATGTCCCGAATCCGGGAAGAGTCAATGGTGTTTCACCCGGTCCGATGGCTTACCGACCTTAAGTATCACTTATAACTATTGGTATTGATTGTGTCGGTTTAGTGCATATGATGGCTCCAGGGTAACCGGTAGGAATACATACTTGCAAGTTAGATGTAGGTATTTATATTGTGTAAAAGTTTGGTAATACAAAAACTTTTGTTTAAGACTTTGTTTGTAAATTCTCATGAATATATTCCCGCGTTCGGTCCTTCAAAAAGGTCACAACCCAACAACTGTTGTCAGCTTGGCCGCAGGCGCAATACGTTGGCTCCATATCTCAAGAACTTATGCATCTCCAAGGTAGGGTGGATGATGCCGAAATTAAGGGATGTCAGGGGTCAATAAGTCATTACTATAAACGGGAGACTTCAGAATTGAACATCTATCAAAAAATCATCTTTGATTAATGTAGAAGATGATGTGATGTTATTGATGTTGATGTCAAGTGTTGCAAAAAAGCAATGTTTAGGATCGGATTTGAGACACTTTTTTACATCCAGCTGTTGAACAAGAAAATCTGAGCCACCATGAGGGAACGATCTCAGGTGAATAAATTGTTTTTTCAGACGTGTGTCATGTTATTTGCTCACATGATGAAGCCAGCTAGATCTTAGATACTGTTGATGGTTCAGGAATCCGGCGATCACCACCTGGGATGTGACATTTCACCCTGTAATTAATGGGGATTTCAACTACCAACCTCCCTCAACTGGTGAGTTGGCAACCCGGATTTCTGGTTGCCATCAACAGTATCATCTTTTTCGGTCACATGTTGAGCCGACTTTTTGGGCTAAGAAGATCCAGTGGGATGAGACAACGGGACCGTTCCCGGATGTGTCGGTCACTCCACTGGCGAAAATGGGCCAAGATGGAAGGGATACAATGATACAACCAACCATGAATTTAGACATGTTGGAGCATATAATGTAAGAATATGATTGCGGTCTGTGAATTTTGAACAAACTTTTTGGAGTGTGAGAGAAACAAGAACATGTGCCTGCGGATTATTCCTTATAAAAAACGGGCAAACGCCGTACAGGTTTGCCAATTTTTGACTGCATGAATGAGCAGACAAATGAATGAAATCAGATAAATGCATGCATGGATGAATGGATACGACATAGATCACCTTTATTCGTTCTTCCACATAGTGCAATTTCCTTTCACCATAGGATCAACAATTGTTTGATAATACTTCTAATTGAGATGCAAAAAAAGGATCCATCAATGGGATTGCTATATATTTAGATATATTCAAATTAAACACATCGTCCATATATATATATATATACATAATTCATATCGCAAACCTTGATATATACATATATCTTGCTATAAATATATATATATATATACGTTTTACTTTTCACTTGCACAACGGTGTGCTCACGACACCGCTGCTCCGGTTCCAAGGCCTATCGACGGCGTGGTTTGGGTCTGAAGCTCTTGGGACTCGTGGAGGAATTCAGCAGGTGGAGACCTGCACCGGCGATGCAGAATGCCCACCATGCAATAAAGACTAGGTGGTGGTTTCAAATATGTTTTATTTATTTTTCACCATTTTTTTGGGGAAGATTCCCATTTTGACTACAGTAATATTTTTCAAAGGGGTTGAAACCACCAGAAGATGTACCCCCACAAAGCTTAACATTTCGCCCCTGAAAATAGGCGGAAACCCTATTTTTGGAAAGGATCGTCTTCTAACCAACCCATTTTTCAGGGGTAAACTCGCTGTTAAACTTCGGGGGTGCGCTATACATTTTTATTTAGATGCATGTCCTATAGCTACTTGCGACGTATTTTTGGGTGGTTTTCCCACATGGAAACTCACGGAGTTTTTTGGCGGAAGTCGCAGGTGCAGCTGGCAGGGTGATACCTTATACCTCCATACTGATGATGATCCTGCAGCCTTTGGTCTTTATACCAACAATGGCTATGTCGTGAGGAAGGAGGAGAAGGTGTCTGCGCAAAACGTTTTTTGTTCCATGGTCAAAGGTGTTATGTTTGTTATGAAGTTGTGTTCTTGTTGGTGGTTGTGGTGGCAACAGGCTTTCTTTAATTTATCTCTCTACAGTATTGTGTTTGAGGGCTTTGTGGTTTCCGCATTGTGTTGAGATTGGCTGAACACGACCGAGCCAGGACGGTGAAGGAAAGAGCTTCTATATGTCCAAACGCTTGACATAGAAAAAAATCAACAACATGATATTAAGAAAACTTGAATATGATGTTATCAATTTATCAAAGGAAGATTTTAGGAACTCGAATATAATGACTAAATATATCTAAATATTTATGAGAGTTGAGCAAAAGGTCCATGAAAGGGGTTTCCTTTGCGTAAGCCTTTGGGTATGCAATTTAACAGTCTCGGCTAAAGTTTTTTCTGAAATGGCGAAAGATTTTTTTCTGACTAAGGTTTTGGCGAAAGTTCATGTACACATGTTTAAATTTGCATTGTACATATTTGTACTTATTGTTTATCATGTTTGTTTCATTTTGTAAAAGTTATTGGGTGATTTTTCGCAAAAGTTTAGCTAAAGCTTGGCTAAAGATGCCCTTCCCTCGAAAGCTAGGTGGCCTAAATTATGGACTTGTTGTGTCAGAATTGGCCGATGAAGGTGAGCAAGGACCAACATCTTAAAGCAGAACGTAAATGTTTAAATGCAGCTGCCGTAGAATAAAGTATAACAAGGAAATAAATATCTGGAACAAATTTAAGGATATTATACATTTACATTCTTCTTAAAAATCTTGGCTAACATATACTATTAAAGGATAATGTGGGGTTGGCAAAAATATGGCAAATAAAAATTTATTTTTGGCAAAAATAACCTTTTCTATATATAGGAATTTAAAACAATATATATATATTAAAAAAATAACTTTTATATATAGGTTGTTGAAAATATATTTCCGAAGTTGGTTTAGAAGGATTGTGGTATTTTACGATAATATTAGAAAAATAATTATTTCAGATAATTTTCGGTT
>DF239581.1:49584-130469 GCA_000507305.1 Breviolum minutum Mf 1.05b.01 | reverse complement strand
AATCAAAATTATATATTATTAATTTTATTTCCAAATTTTATTTAAAATATATTTAAAAAATAAAATAAAAAAAATATATATATTAATTAATATATCTTTATATTTTTTTCATATAAAAATTATTTCAAATAATAAATTAATATTCAAAAAAATTCTCATTAATTCATAATTATTTAAATTATTATTATTTATTCTATCTTTTTTTTTTTCATTTATCTTTATAAATTTTATCAAATACCTTATTATAATAATTATTTTTCAAAAGAATATTATTTTATAAAATAATATATATTTATATCTATATAATGCCCGAACATCCGCTCCACAAATTTTAAGATACGGATTTCAAAAATCTAGGAACAACCTCTCTATAAAATGGTACCCTGTCAAGCATTATATAAGGACTTCCATTCTGTAAAGGGTGCATTCACAGATTATATAAGGACTTCCATTCTGTAAAGGGTGCATTCACAGGGAATATTATATCAAAATATAATATTACCCCATTCACGAAATAATATAATACTTCATTTTGATTCTGCTTTGCAGAAATGCTCAGATTAACAAATTTACGTTTCACCATAATGTACCGTGTTCACTCTTGGAGTGACCTACGTTGGCTTGCAAATCCACCATGGATGCGTCTCAGAATTTGAAACTCCTCATCTCGCTATTGCTTTCTTCAGAAGTACCGTACCCATAAAAACTCCTGAAAAGGACGTGTCTTTTTCAAAAGAAAAACATGTTTTGGTCTAGAAACTCAATTCCATTCACAATAACATACGTGACACCTTCAATAAACATGAAAGGGCTGTTCCATAGTTTCCGCATAGTTTCCTCATGTTGCCTCGACATACTCATATCCTCATCCAGATTTGCAAGCCATGCATGAGAGTTGCCGACACGACGTTCCGAGGACAAAATACTGCCAACTGAACGACCAACATAATATGCTAAATATATTTGCATATGGGATATATGAGGATGATACGTCCAACTGTAGATATATTTGCCCAAACTGATGATATCATATGTTCTGGATGCTTGTCACCCCTTATATGCGCTTTTTTTGGGATGCAAAACCTTCTCCTGATATGTCCTAACCACATTGGAGAATTCACAGCAGCATCCCAATGTGTGAATGGTGCCATTTTCAGTGGATTGTGCCCGACCTATATATGGATATATCTAAATAGGCCTTGTTTTTTGGAGAGTGCACGCACCAAAATGAGGATAATACGAAACCAAAAATATCTGGTCAAGATTAGTCCAACTTTCAACTCTCATTTTTGTGGTTTAACTTTGAGCCACAGGCATCCACTAGTCACCAGAACCGAATAAGAAACACGAACCATCATGCCGGCCCTATGTTGCAGCGCCTGTTTAATTGTTAACAAGCACACAGCGATTGAAAAGAGTTGGGACATGTTAGGACATTAGACAACATAAGATCCCTCACACCCGTGGCTGATGTCGGAGGCAAAAACAATGTGTCAATTGCTATCACCAGCGCTATCAAGAACTTGCCAGTGAAAAGGTCAGCAAATCATGCCCAATTTAGAAATCTGAATTGGAACAACGCACAACAGAAAATCGAAGCAACAATCCGAAAAAATGTGTTTTTTTGTGTCGCTCATCTTTCAAACCTCTGGTGGTTTGATTGGGATCCTTTTCTTATGGTTCATTCTATCCCCCAACATCATTGGGTGGTATAATCCCCAAAAAGGCCTATATACCCTAAACAACCACCAGTCTTTTTGTTTCATTGGATTCACTTCATTTTAAAAGAACTTCTTCTGATTTACCCAAGCCCCGAACCGTATGAAAAACCAGCCAAGGGTCGAGGAACAAACGAACAAACCGCGGTTGAAACCGCAGACACGCCGAGCATTGGATCCAAGGATTCTAAAAAAAAAAATGGGCGGTTGTTCGAGCAAACACTAGATGGAACTGAATAGAAGAACACTTGCTAAGTGAATTTTATCTAGTTGGTGGTTTCAACCCATTCGAAAAATATTAGTCAAAAATGGGAATCTTCCCCAACTAGGGGTGAAAATGAAAAATATTGGAAACCACCACCTAGACTTGCTAAGTGAATTTTATGTGTGTACAATCATTTGAGACATACCGTGACATATTATCGTAAGGTGATCTGCTAGTTGGTAACAAAATGTAACTAAACACGTTTTCGACTTTGGATCATGCCATAAATCTTTACAATTGCGTGCTGGTTTTTGAACATGAATATCACAGCACCTTCAGGTTGACAAAATTTGCATCCTTTTCTGACGCCTTACCCAACTACTGGGAGCATCATCCCAGTTATAAAGTGGATAATAACCATGGTGATCCGGAAGTCCGCCAGGTTGTTCCCTTCCAAATGGCCCTTTCATGACTTATGAATGGGGGGTGATCCTAACCACTTACTAGTGAAAAGGGATGATCCTCCAAGTAGTAGCCATCATACAAACTGAATCCCCTAGAGTTGCAGATTCATATCGCAGCAAATCCATGAGATCCGGAGTAAAACTGCAAGTGACAGGAGTCTTCCTCAGGACTCCGGGGTCACACAATTTCCGCCCGTCACGAAGTAAAAACGCAACGAATCTACTAAAGACGTTTTTTTGGAGAATCCCATTGGTGCTTGGAAACTGTAAGGTATGAGTACATGAAAACAGTCACATGGAAGAAATCCGGCTAACCAGTTGAGGTTGGTAGTTGGTAGTTTATCCCATGATCTACAAGGTTTCATACATCCCAGGTGGTGCAGGATTTCTTCCATCAACAGTAGCATCTGCATTTGTACAATACCATAACCATGACATAATCATTATTTTTATATATTTATTGAAGTGAATAAGCACTGAAATTTCAGCAATGACATCTGGTACATTTTTGAATATAGAATCAGTATACCCAAACGAAACATGTGAAAATCATTTGCAATGGTGGAAATCCTCATTGAAATTGCATGGGATTCTGGATGATTCTGGATGATTCGTCTGTGGGTGAAGTATCGAGCCAGTCTTTTGGAGAGGTACGATTGTTGTTGCAATGAACTTGTTTTTTCAACAGGTTTGGCAATGAATAACAAAGAACCACTATGCAGAGTTAAGGTCCTTTAAAATCCTGGAAAGGGATTCACTTAAACAGTTTTCCAAAACAACTGGGTGGTTTCGAGCAATCTGAAAAATATAATCGTCAGATATCGTCAGATTGGATCATTTGCCCAAGGATCTGGCTCAAAGGCTCAAAGTAAGAAATATTCAAAAGCACCACCAAGTCATCAACATAGTTCTTTTTCAAATTCAACGGGTGTCTTCAACCACAGCTTCCAACTTACAAAGCACCCCTTGAAACAGAATCTGGGTTTAGCTTACTTGAGATTTCAACAGTCCTTTGCGTTTTTTTCCCACGACGTGTTGTTGGAAGCATTCCCCAACAACAGCGTTACTAAGGGTGTTGATTTAAGGTCCCCCTCTTGCATTCTGCAGAATGTTTTTACTTCTTGGGCCGATCGAACTTCAAGTTCCATAGAACTTGAAGCGAAAAGCCGGTGAACGAACATGGCAAGCTGACAATTACCTTTAGTGTAGGACATTCTAAGGAACCCGCCACTTTTTGTCTTGTTCATGCTAAGGTGCAATAAGATACTTTGGGATTTTCAGTTGCCATGTTCATTTACCAGATACTAAACATGCACCAAAGAATACAGCGGCAACACCCTCTCACGTTGGAGAACACGCGCGCAGGATGTATCCACCCATTCCTCAGCCACTTCAACATTCAAGATAATGCTTTGCCTTGAATAAGAAAGTTGCTGCTAGAAGGTTCCCTTCCCTTACAAATCCTTACAACCTTGATAACCAATCGTCAGAATTCTGCATTGTCCGGGCGTTGGGAAAAGCGAGCCCAGGATTTCAGCCAAACAGTACCAAACCTTCAACTGACGTGCCCCGATGTTTTCAGAGCGACATCGGTGGATGAAGTCTTACCATTTTTTTAAGCGACTCTTGCGTTGCTGCAACAAGGGCTGGACCCTGTACTGTTTAGGTTGGAGATGTCTTGTTTGATGCCTTTTTCTTTTCGGAATTCCAGTTTAGATTGATGTAATCATTTCATCAACCTACAAAAAATCAAAAAAAAACATGGACACCAGTTCTTGCCATATTTGAAGCTGACTCCTTTTCTTCCCTTGGAATTTTCCTTCAAATCTTGGCCAAATTAGCACCATTTTTCACACCCCAGGTGCATTGAAATTTGTCTTGGCCAAGCAAATGATGAATGCAACCAATCCATCACCACCAACACCTGGGTGAGGCGAGAAAATCTGCACGGCTTCAAGGCGAACCAATGAGGGAACGAGTTTTTGCTACCATTTGACGATGATTCATGAGAATCTTTCCTGACCGTTCCCAAATAATAATTACTCAGCTAGGCATATCAAACCTCCATATCAGCTAAATTCCTACCCAGCTGGGCATATCAAACCTGCATATCACCCTCAAGATGGCAATGGACATCATTGTTTTCCAACAGGACATGCAGGTACACTTGACGTGCTTTCCATTACTATGTGGCTCTGTTAGGACTCTATTACCAAGACGTGCTTAGGAACCTGTCCTTCCTGAGTTCCTTATCATGAAGGGATTCCAAATATATAAACCCAGCTCAACACGCACCCTTCCAACGACAACAGCGGCTCTTACATCTGCTCCCAACCGAATGCCACATTCACGTGGAGATCCAAACCACACATTGCTTGATTTTAGGTAAGTTCTACCAAGATGGGCCCCCTACGATCGTTATAAATGGAGTTGTGGGGTCCCTACATGGTCTAAACTAAATAAATGGGTACCCTGGGTTCTTTCACCATTGTTATAGGGGCTCCATTTCACGATCGGAGGGCCCCATCTTGTACCAAGCATTCTCTCCGGGAGCGCCAAAAGAAAGGAAGGTCAAGATGTGGTAAAACTACCGTTGATGGTTCAGAAATCCGGCGTTCACCAGTTGAGGTTGGTAGTTTTTCCCCATCATTTGCAGGGTTTTATACATCCCATGTGGTGCGGATTTCTTCCATCAACAGTAGTACTTTTACAAGTAGCAGACTGCCAGTGAGGTGTAACATTTGCAATGGCACTGTTTATGACACAACGTGAGACATGAGGGGTACCACTATTTTTGGGGAAATCATAAAGGTCATCTAAGTCATCTAGTTCACCTAGATTGGGAATGTATGCTTGGCCCCATAATGGCATCTACGCCTCAACGAATCAAATGACTGAAACACCTGTCCTTTTGTGGAAAATCCAACTATTCTATCCATACCTATCTATCATCATCTACGTCCAGGTACAGTACTTGCACTTACAAACAAAATCCACAACAACATGTCACTAAAAAAATCTATATCTTTTCAACTGTTTCCCGTTTTTCCCACCTTTTATCCAGTCCAAATCTTTTCCATGACAAGGCACCAAAGGATTCCATAGGACATGAGGCCACCCAAATACCACCCTCTGCATGGGCGCCTTTGATACATCGCTGGGGATCAAAACCTCAGTTCTTCCCAAGGGATCGGGGTGAAAATTCTCCAAATCTTGGAGAAACCAGCACCTAGGAATTGAACTTGATGAACGGGATAAAATAAGGTTGATGGATGGATGGTTCGTGGTTCATAGTTTCATGAGAATCAAAGATTTTGTTCAGAAACATGACACAAACATTGCATGAATTTAACCCCTGTTGGGGCGAAGAAAGGGAACCTGATGCTGATTCAAAAATTAAGCTGGAGATATCTCATTCGCGCATGTCCTTTTTTGTCAGGCCTTTTTTTTTGGAGAGTGTTGATGAGTTAGTAAGCTGATAGCATTCAGCTTTTTTGATGCTTCTGTCTCAAATTTCCAACTGAACTTACATCAACCCAAAAATATTCAATGAAAATATCCTCCCCACGGGTGGATTCCAAATTTAAAATCCTACTAGTAAAAAAAACACAACCATCCAACAGGTCCCATCCCCCGAACAAAAACTGCCGAAAGCCGAGGAAACCATGCTCCGCAATGGATTGCAACCTTAGAATCATTGAGGGCATATTTGACGGAAGGGATTTTATTTTTTTTCGGGAAAAATCGGATAGGATACCAGTAGTTCTCAGGGTGATATGTTGTTATTAGGGGATGATGGTGGTTACTAATTCCTTGGTAAGGCCTTATTTTTCTGTAAATTCTTATTTTTCTGTACGCTCCCTCAAACTGCTGGATCTCATGGGGTTTGCCCCTGAGAGAATAGGCCGGAACCCCAAAGGAAACGATCGTCTTCCAATCATCCATTTTTCAGGTGCGATTCGTTGGTTTCAGGGAGGGTAAATTGTTTGGACCTCTTGATTCATCCAACCTTTTTTTGGAAAAGGTCAAGTTCTTTCCGCATGCGTCAACAAAAACATCAAAGCAATCAATAATCAGAATGTTGACCTTTTCACAATATGTATCGTAATCTTTAACAATACATCTGTTTCAATCGCAAAAACTGTACATTTCAGATTTCTGATCTCCCAATGCTCAACCGACCCCTCAACTTAGTTTCACCGGCTAGGCGTGCCAAACCCACCCCCAACTCTCCGCCAAGGAACTTGTGTGCCAGCGATGCATCTCCATCACTGCCTTGGGGTACCGTTACAGTTTTGCTTCGTTTTTTTCACTGTTCCGACGCAAAAACAATATGTAAACACCATGGGAACCCACGTTTCCTTCATTTTTAGGGGTTATCACCCATACATTGGGGGTTCAAAAGCTTCATTTTTCATGCGTTTGGGGTCCAAGGGCATTTACTTAGCTAGATACACCCCTGAAAATTAATATGGAGCCTAAAACTCACCCAATTGAAAAGGAACATCATCTTCTCCTAACCTCCATGTTTGGGGTTCCATGTTAACTTTCCAGGGTGTATACTGATATACTGATATACCCCCCTGTAAAAAAAACGACAATTGGAACCTTGAAGGTCGTAATGTTGGAAAATGGGGCCCTTTTTTCAGTCGTGTTGAATACCACATCGTAACTGTTCAGTGCTCCATGTTGTTTTATTTGTCTTGGGGTTATTGGAGGTACCCTCGTGGGAAGAAAAACATATCCCACCTGGGGAAAAGGAACATCATCTTCAAAATTGCCTTTCAAGGGATATGCTACAGTAGTTTGCAGGACGTTTTTTTTCAGAAACTTGACCAAACCCATGCCATGAAGAAGTGGTAAGTGATATCCACAATTTGCAGAGCTTCAACAGCTTCACTTTGAAAAAAATAAGGATAATAAGGGTGACATTGAAATTTCCTGCAAAACAGTTGATGGAAGAAATCCTGCACCATCTGGGATGTATAAAACCCTGCAAATACTGGGATATTTACCATATCAACTGGTGCAGGTTATTTTCCATCAACAGTATGGTTTCAGTAAACCAAAGGGACCTCAGTACTTCCAAACCTTCGTCGTGCAGGAGTGTGCTTAGCTTAGATGGTTGGCATCTAGCTCTAGATCCCTCACAACATATCGAAGGCATCAAATGTATAAAAGACCCACGTTTGCCAGTCGAAGTCATTTCACAGTCAATCATGATCTAGACCACTTTGCTATCGAAAAAAAATACCACGAAACGAACAACGGAAACCACCATCAAACTCAAGGGGGACATGTTGTTCTTCAGTGGTTGTGGTTGGGCATCAGAGCATTAGTGTAACTGGGTAGTGGAAGGAGTTGCGGGAATGAGATCAATCCGGAGAGTGCCAATTATTTCCAAACAACTTGGAAGAGCATTGTCCAACTATATAAATGAAGAAACAAGAGTCTCAGCATGTTCCACACAGAAAATGTATAAACTCCAAAGTGCTCTGCAAGTCAAGAAAACATTACAGTCTAAGGTCAAGAAAGTCTCAGCATCAGCAAATCATATACCAACCAAACCTGGACATCCAGTCACATAAAAATGACTTGTCTCAAAAAAACATCCAAGCAATCCCACTATACGCCTTATTGCTTCAGAATCTAGCCATACTTGCTATAAACCATCTCCTTGTTTTTCAGAAAAAGGTAGCTGCTATTGGTCCGGTGGTAAAAATCCAACGAATCGAATCCATGCCTTCCAAGGAACGTTTCAGGCGGGTGCCATGCCACACCACATCCTCTTTGAAGCGTTGGCCTCTGTCACTATCGACCTGAGTGGGGTGGAAAAGATGGAACCTCCAAGGGGATTATGTTTGTATGTATATTTACAGTACATGTATCTGAATCTGGCGAAAACATATTTCACCAACTTGGATTTCTCTGAAATAAGGGGATTTCCCTTCCTCAGCTACATTTTGGGGTGAGGTCAATGGAGGTCGTACTATCATTTGACCAGATGTAGATATTACCCTCCAGTGAACTATGGACATTTCCCACACTTTCCTGGTAAATACCGTCTAACATTAGGTGGATTTTCCAGCCAGCTATGTTACGGGAGTGTATATGGGAATATGGGTAAACATTGATTTTCATAGACTTTTACGCAGGGATTTGAAGTGAGTCCAAGGCTCTTTAGTTACCCATGTAGGAAAAGGGACTTATTTCACCCACTGAAATTCGGTTACTAAGTAAACCTGTTGCATAAGGTCGCTTGCTCAAACTGGAAGACAAGAACAAGGACAGTATTGCGAGATCCTGTGATCTGGAAGGACTCTGTTTTTTTCCTAAATGTTGTTGTTGTTGTTGTTGTTGTTGGTGGTGGTGGTGGTGGTGGTGGTGGTGGTGGTGGTGGTGGTGGTGGTGGTCATCAAGACCATCATCATCATCATCATCATCATCATCATCATCATCATCAGTCTAATCAGTCCGCTGATGGAGGTCAAACACATCTGCTTATGTCCCCTACGTACGAGATCTTTCCAACATTCAACATCAATCATTGTTGTGCTTTCGTCATACACCAAGTTTCACTATTCTCACGAAATTAAAAGGTGTTTTCCGATTCTTTCCCAAACAAATACCTCACCCATCGGATCCATGTATGGTATATTTACCTACATTTACAATGAACATCAACCATCCATGTAGGTAAATATACCGTTCGTCCCAGGCCCATGGATCCTATCTGGCCAAATTCTACTGTTTCACCAACACAGCTTTCCCTGAAATAGCCGGGGATGATCCCTTACTCACCATTTGCGGGCCCAAAAACCCGTGTGAGGTCGCTATAATTCGACCAGATCCTATTGGGTCATGACTTGCCGGTTTTGGTAAAGCACCTGAACGGCCAAATATTGTTGTGCCAACAACTTGTTCTCGAAACGCTGCACCACGACCTGAAGGAAGGAAAGAAAACAAGTAAACAACACTGAAGCTTAACACCATACCCGTTGATGGAAGGAATCCCAAACAACCATATGGGATGGTGCTAAAACACTGTAAATAATGGGATATTTACCATATGAACTGGTGCAAGATTTCTTCCATCAACACTACCCCCCACACAAATATAGTTGCGTGAATATCTTCAATATTAGCAGTCACGCGTGGTTCAAGATTGACATCTACCACGTGTGAAAATTGCACAGTGATCTCCAAAACACTTCTTAGTTTGCTGTTTCAACCCATCTGAAACATAGGTGGACGGCTAATGTTCCCCACTCGCCACTGATCCTAGGTTTTCTTGCACCAAGTTACTTCCACACCCAAAATATCCCTGACAGGATCATAATGCACAAGTTGTATATAGACTTATCTTCGGTTGCTATCTTAGACTGACGGAGTGTACACATAAGGATCGACCACCAAATCACCCCTTGAAGGTACATTGCGGCCATTGCTCTTAACCCAATTTGGATACTTTCTGAACTGAAGTGGTCAGGAGATATGATCAAATTGCCTAACCCGCAGCTTCAGCCGAGTCGAAACATATTGCATCCAAAAATTGGGGCCCTCTTGGCAAGTCCGAGCCAAAATCAAAAATTTTAAGCCACTATCGCTTCCGGTAGTTCAGCTACCTGGCAATTTTGATGATACCAAGGGATTTTTTTGGCTCCCACTTTGGTCAATACAAATACATCCCCCTCTCATTGCATTGCTTCTACCCTCAATCAGGACCCTTAAGCCTTATTCAATTCGGATACAGTAGTTACACATACTTACTATACATTGCGTGTAGGCCCCCTCCTACTAGCAGTACCTAGCAGTACTCACCAGGATTATTACTTTTTCACCAGAGGAACCCAACCTAAACCTTCATTTATAACTGGAATCCTGGGAAGGGGCCACGCCCAAAAAATACATCTAATTGCCATCATGATCTAGTTGGTGGTCTCAACCCATTTGAAACATATTAGTCCAATTGGATCATTTCCCAAAGGATCAGGGTGAAAATACAAATCTTTAAAACCACCACCTACCTTTGGACCCCCAAAAACCATGAAAAATGAAGGTTTTAGGCCCTCAACATGTGGGTCATAGCCCCTAAAAATGCAGGTTTTGGGTTCCCATGGTAGTGATGGACATCAACAATCACTGGAGGAAGGGCTTCCCGACTCCGCCCAATGCTTCTCGTAGATCGACACCCGGCGGCCGGCGCAGGCGCGCCGCGCCGCCGCTCTGGAGGTATAAACTCACCACGGCCTCGAGGGCGCCCGAGATCCCAATACCATCCATGTATGTTATATTTTACCTATATTTACCATCAAAATCAGCCAAATG
The DNA here is from genome assembly GCA_000507305.1 of Breviolum minutum Mf 1.05b.01. Taxonomy (NCBI): domain Eukaryota; class Dinophyceae; order Suessiales; family Symbiodiniaceae; genus Breviolum; species Breviolum minutum. The sequence continues at coordinate 119,754 of DF239581.1, read as the reverse complement.
TATCCAAATGTATCCAAATGTAGGTATAAAATAATGGTAAATATACTATACATGGATGCTATGGGGATGTTGATTTGTTTTGTGTTTTTTTCTTCGGACCCGGACACTATTAAGGTTGGAAACAAGGAAAGGTGAAATATTCCTTTGGATACACCCCACAAAACTTAACAGGGAACATTAAAAAATCAGTTTGTGAAAAGGGAAATTCCTTTTGGAAAGCATCATTTTCAGGTTTCGCGTTAAATTTCGGGCGAATCATATTTTGCTCGGGGGAATTCTGGCACAAACCTAGTTGTTATACAATCATGAGTCAGTGGAAAATGACCATAATACCCTCCCTCACACTAACAGTTCACCTCTGAACATAGGCGGAGCCCCAAGAGGAAATTCATCTTCCAACCATCGATTTTCAGGTGCGAACTGTTAGTTTCAGGGAGGGTAACATATAATAACACAAGTTTGTACAAGGAAACCAAATCGTGTTGGATGAACCCATTTGCCGTTTGCTTGGAGGAAGGGTAGGCAACAATCAAGTATATAATCAGCCGGAACAAAAGCTGGCACCAACATGTTTACAAGTGAACACCATAGAAAAACAGTATCAAACATATCCAAATACATCAAATACATGGAGAAACTATCCCCAAAAATTCCAGCAGGTGCGAAATATATTCGTTGGGATTCGAGACTCTATCGCCGTTGCATGGCTAGTCTTAGGGATCCCTACTACTGTTCACTCACCATTCTTAGTGGGTAGGGGAGCATCCTCATACATTCATTCTCATAAAAAAGATTCTTCACAAACAAGAGGGGATTCCTCTTCTTACCATGGGAACCCAAAACCTTGATTTTAAGGGGTTATGACCCATATTTAGGGCCTAAAACCTACATTTTTCATGGTTTTGGGGTCCAAAGTTATGGTTTATATTATTGTTCCAATAAAACAGCAGTCTAAAGATATTTCTAGCGTGTCTTTGCCAAAATTACCTTGAACTGTGTCATGTCAAGATAATTCTCTCAGTGGACCATCCATCTCCTTGCTGTGGAAGACGCCTCCGCCTCTGGAGAATTGCTCGAAAGCAAGACAGTGCCTGAGGACGCAGGGTGAAGTTTGCTGCGAGAGTGCATGAAGGTTTATTGGGGAGACACCTCCAAGAAACCGCAGCAATACATGAATTTCCAACCTTTCACCTTTAAAAAATCTGAAAAACAGGCCCCAAAGTTTTTGACTACATTGCTGGCATGGCCCCAATTTTTGATCGCATTTTTTCTGCTTTTTCCTAAAGCAAAAGGACTCCTTCGGAAAGGACTCCTCGCCCACACCAAGGATATCTATATAAGTTGTTTTCTTGTGGAAGGTTATAATGCTAGGCCGTGGCCATTTCTTTATGAGAAAACCAATCCTAAGTGGTGGAACTTCGGGGGACTGATTCTACTTGCGACCTTTCCCAAGCTTCGTTTGGAAGGCTTAGATGATCTTGATGGCTATGGCAGAGGTTAAGGTTGTTCATTTTATCTACCCTACTGGCCCTACTGGGATGTCCACGGTACTTAGTAAATGGATTATAACCCCTATATAAGTACTGTAGATTGTAAGTCCGCTAAATAGGTTATAAACCAACTTACTACCTGGTTACCAACTTCCAGGACACCCTAGTACCTACAATACTAAAAATCATCACCGTCGTTATCATCACCATACCCATCATCACCACCCCCACCACCACCAGCATCATCATCAAACAGAAATCTCATGGTCAACATCCTATCATCCTCAACATCCTATCATCACACAGGAACCTCAAATGTTGGAAAGACACACTCAATGATCAGCCAAGGTGGGTACACCGGTACACCCCAAAAAATCGAAATAAATCTAAACATCATTGGCCTTTGATGTCAATCACTGAACACCAACTGCAAAGTAGATGATACAATTCATGTTTGGTTGTTTTGCTAAGGGGAAAAAAAAAGGGATCCACTAGCTCCTTGCCCCCGAGGTGTTGTTGATCTTTCTGGAGATGCAACTCTCAAAGTTGAGGCAGTTGATTTTTCGAGAAAACTCAGTGTTACAGTGTGGGGACGACACTCAAGATAGTGGTCACAGCGCCTAACAAGGGGTTCCTTAGCATAACCTCTTAGAAAAACCCTGCACTCAACGACATCGACATTGCACCATCCCATTAAAATGCAAGGCCACTATTGAAATTGTCAAAGGTGTCCACTTGAAAACAAACATTTTCCTCCCAACAACCACCCTTTCCATCTAAAAAACTTGAAGGTCAACATTTTGTCCCTGCTGTTTTTGGTTTCAACCCATCCCTCCGGAATATCCCCTCCACCTGCGGCATCTTCACGCAGGCCCGGAAGCCGCTGAAGGGTATCCTGAAGTTGACAAAACAGGACAAAAAATGGTACCAGTTGATGGCTGAAATCCGTTTAACCAGTTGAGGTGGGTAGTTTTTTATCCCATTATTTACAAGGGTTTTAGCACCATCCCAGGTGGTTGGCCTTGGGATTTCTTCCATCAACAGTCAGTACCACCAGTTGAGCCACACGAAAAAAAAACAAAACAGGCTCCATTATACTTCCAAACAGAGATCCGGAACATGTTTTTTTTGCGGAACAATCTCATATAACTGGGTAGTTTGTCATTCCCTATATACCCTAAACAACCAGGCTTTTTTTCATTGCTTGGTTGAGAATGGTAAAGGTCTTGCTAAGATGCGCTTGGAAACAGTTCCAACGGAAGGTTAAAGTTTAATATAGAGTAGTTGAATGGTACATTTTTTTCAACAGGACATAACAAAAATCAACATCTTGAACTACCAATGGTTTTTGAGTAAACCAAACGAAGATGTGCTTGGAAACCTGGGGGGAGCTCCACAAAGTGAACCATCTTCTGATGCTTAGCTTATACCAATGGGTTAACACATGCATCACCTTGGTGCATACGGTTTGTTGAAGTCATACATCTCCTTTCTGGTGCAGGAAATTATCTATCAACCATATTATGTCTTCATCAATGGATTTTGAAACACGTGTGTGATCAGTCTATACACCTTCCAAAAAAAAAGTCTACTGCATGTATGTATAGTATAACTCTATGATATAATACATGTATTCCACTGTAGAACTTTCTTACCAATCATTACTACACTTAGATAGCTTCCAACATAAAACATAAATCCCCCTAACTCAATGTATCCCGCGTGCGAGAGCCAAAGAAGTAAACCGTTGCATCATTTAAATTTGGAACTCGCTAGCTGTAATGGGTTTTAGCACCCCACATCTGCTCCCATGTGTTGGACATGAAAAGAACTGATTACCTTAGGAAGCAGCTGATATACATCCAACTACAAACGACTCATAAGCAGGATGTTGAATGAAAAGTGGATTTTTAGAATGAACTGATTCTTAGTCATCAGTCTGTGAGTCTACATAAACATTAACCAATCTTCATCCGAATTCATCCCGAACTGTTTAATTCAGATTGTAGTCGCAGTTTATCATACTTTATCACTACCCTGGCAACCAATGGGATGTTTTTGGCACCCAGGGGTTTGCTTGCTATCCCCGCCGACCCATCCTGGATCAAGGGGTTGGTCAAACTCACCTGGAAAATCAAGCGGGGAGCCGTGAGATTGGTTGGTTGAAGGTAGGTAGGTATGATACCTTGTATCTAGCTCTATCTTGCTTGAACTTGTCTGTGATTCCTGAGCAACTTGACAGAATGCTGACCTTTCACATACAGTGATGAGATTATATCTTGCAATTTGTGATTCCTAGTCAAATTATGAAGTCAACGAAAAAAGATGCTGGAAACACTTCTTACCAACGGTTCAGTTCGGGGATCCTGAACTAAACCTTCATTTGCAACTGCTACTGGGAGACGGGGAGCATCCCAGTTAGTCAAAACCCATAATCAAAACGATGATAATTTGCTGGTGACCAAATTATCAACCAACAAAACCTTCTGTTGGTTTGACCACAAAAATGTACATGAGATTTTGGTTGTATTGAAAAATTGTAGGGTTCCAATATGACTTGGATGTCCTACTACATGAAAATATGAAAAGAAACTTCCGTTACTACGGAGCTCTGCGGATCCCTTTTCTGAGGTACACCAACCCCCCTGAAGTTTGAGAGCGATAAATGCGATAAGCTCCCAAGGGACCAGGACCCAAAAGGAAGCCGGATCCTCTTCCAAGTATCATTTGGGTGTTTCCGAAAATAGGGGTACCCCCAAATCATCCATTTTAATAGGGTTTTCCATTATAAACCATCCATTTTGGGGTACCACTATTTTCGGAAACACCCATTTTTCAAGGGAGAACTGTTAAGGAGTGGACACACATCAAGGAGTGGAGGGATAGATATGAAGATGAGGCTTGTACTTCAACTTACTTAGTTACAACACCAAACCCAAAGCACCTAACACTGACAACTTCATACACACGAACAGCAAGTATGATCAAAATATCTATGATCAATATATATATATATATGTATATCAATTGGTATTATATAATGTAGCCAAACCCTCTGTATCAAGCGTACATAAGTGTATTGCATAAGTGCATAAGAGCATGACCCATTCTACAACACTTAGATTCTAGATATGAAAGTGTTGTTAGCGATATGTGAAATAACAAATGACATCATAAGTTATTCACAAATAAATTCTGATAAAACAAAACATCAAATCATTACAATATCATATCAATCATATCCTTGTATTTGTGAGTTTATCCCCCCTTCAAAAAACTACCACACTTCGGCACTTGTTGGCCTTTCGTTGTCGGGACTGTGAGCGCGCACGCTCCGGAGATGGACTTCCTAGGTATTTTTTCACCAGATGCTCCAAGGGAGGTGCCCATCGTAGATTGCGATGATTTTTCTGCATGGGATTTTTGTAGGGCGGAGAAAATCATTTTCGCGCAAGAAAATGAGATTCATAAACTAGGTGGTGGTTGAACCAACCCATTTGAAAAACATATGCTAGTCAAATTGGATCATTTCCCCAGGGATCGGGGTGAAATTAAAAAATATTTGAAACCACCACCTAGAAAATATCACGAGTGTTGCATGAGTGCTTTGTAGATTGCTATCTTCCAACCATCAATTTTCAGGTGCTATGTTAGTTTCAGGGAGGGTTTGTAATATAGCATGATGTGACTGTGTAGTATGCCATATGCCGTAAATTCTATGATATTTCTCCTGTTTCAAGTAATTTACTTGATCCTGCACCGCAGCATTTTGTTCTGGCTAATGTCAAAAATAGTTCTCAATCTCTACTCAAGTCAATTTTGGAGAACTAAGTTTTAATGACAACCCCTTTGGAGAGGAAAAATATGCGCTGTTACTGCATGGACCTTAGGGACCTCTAAAACATAGTTTTTGGGTTGCAGTCAATTTACGTTTCTGTGGAAGTTGATGAACGAACCCCTGCAGCCCCTGGGATAAAAGAAACCCAAACGACAATGTCCATAATTCCTAGAAATCTCCAACAGGACCCGCTGAACGGACCCGTCAACCTGAGTATTTAATAGCTCTAGCACTTTACTTAGGGGTCCGTTGGTAAGGTCCCATTCAATTTTTGATGGAATAATAGATTCCAAAAACTTCCGATGCATCTCATCTTTTTCATCTCCTCACAGGAACTCTTTTGAGGGAATATTGTGGAGGAGGTTTCATAGTGAATTCAGATTTAGTCCCATGCCATGACAAGGGGGCTGGCATACTTTGGATGCCAAAACTGGCTATGTTTGTCTGGTTGAATCATTCCATATCGACAATCATCAAACATGTCTCAGGTTTGAACCGGATCAGGCTTGGTAAGACAAGATAAATAAGGCGGCTCCTTGGTTCAGTTTATACTTCAATCAATTTCATATTGTTTTCGTCATTTGTTTTACACGAAACCAGAATCCTGAACCAACTTCCCAATTTTACTGGCCAATGCGGTAGTCAAAGATTGACAAACATCCCTGTCATTCCCTGTCTGTTGCATTGGGGGGCTCCAATTTAGACTTTTTGAGTAGCAATTCATCACTTTCCTTAGGTCACACCCCTACTTTGAAACAGGCAGGGGTCATTAAACAAGGGTAGATATCACCAAATCTTTGATCTATACAAACATGAATGCAATGTCAAGCATCCCATCCGACCCTCAAAGTCAAAGGCATTCTCTGACCTGCCTGGAAAATACTCGCGGTTTGAAGATGAGGAAAACATCCATCCTATTTGAGTCCTTCCTTGTCTGGTAAGGGTTCCTGTGACTACCATTAAAGCATGTCTAGTGGAACTAGGATTCACCAAAGGAAACTGGTGTTTGAAGCAGTTTGCATCACCAAAATATTGATGGATTTTTGGACAACCAAAAGGGATGCTTAAGCTTTTGGACAGCCTTGTCGTTTGCTGAACAGCCCTATAGCCTGTAGCTTTGACAATCTCTCTGTTGAAAGGTTTGATCAATCGTTTTTTTTCCAGGTCCTGTTGATGATGCAACATCTTGAGAGTAACCTCTGGATCACAAATTGGTGTAAACAACTGAGTACCTACACTTCTCTGGCCAAATCATAATATTTTTACAAACCTCGATTTCTGTGAAATAAGAACAATTGAGGTGGTAAAAAAAACTCTAAGAACTTTTGCATGACCTTTTTTTTGTTATCGTTTTTTTTTCTTCCTTATCGTTTTACAGGGGATTGTGATTACAGTAACAAATATACTAGATTTAGTATTGCAAACAATATTTTGCATGACATCACTGCCCAACTCAATTACCAGTAACATTATCAGTAGGGGAAGGAGGCAGCAAAGCAGGAGGAGACAGCGGTGCAGTAGGAGGCAGCGGCAATGTTTTCCTACGTTTTTCTGTATGTTGAAGCTTCGATGCAGTGTAACAAGAAGAGGATAACAAGGCGGGCAGGCAGCAAGTGGAAGCTCTCAAACTGCTGACTGTATAAACCGTATATATAATATGTAACTAAATATATATAATATGTAGAATGTAGACTGTATATTTCAAAATATGAAATATGACGAAAAAGTTCATCATACTCTGTGGGCGTTATCGTTTTTTTTTCTTCCTTATCGTTTTACCATGGTTTGGACATGTTTTTAGCAACAAGGGACGCTTTGGTCATAAACGGAAGCTACCCGGGTTTTTTTACTTCCTCAATTCCCTTTCGATTCGCTACCTTTTGGGGGGTCCAGGTCGTATAATTTTAACAAACTTATCTAATTAGATGGTTTTAACCCATTTGAAGAATATATATAGTCAAATTCAATCATTTCCCCAGGGATCAGGGTCAAAATAAAAAATCTTTGAAACCACCACCACCTGGTATTGTTTTAGTAGGGGGTTTATTTCATCAACCATTTGAAGGGACTATACTTTTGATGGTCGACTTGACTGCCAGGGGTTGGCACCCAGGGTTCCAGGGTTCGTCACCTGTAGTTATGTTCTTCAATTTTTCAGCCAAAATGTTACAGCAATATAGCTTTACCAAGGCATCCGATATCGACTCCCAGATATCCCAGCATCCTTCCAAGGCAACCCCCGTTTCTCCACCCGGAAACCCAGCCGTTACCTGGGCTCAGCTGAAAATGGATGACATACGCTACCAGCAACTGATCAACGTCACCTGGAGACAGGAACTGCTTGGGATTTTGTTTTCTGATTTTTTTTGTGGGTCGAAAAGTGATGATGATGATGATGATGATGATGATGATGATGATGATGATAGTGACGATAGTGATGATAGTGATGATGATAATAATCATTTCACACATGTCTGTTACTCAATCATGAATGGCTTCCCTTAAAGAAGATTTGCAAGATAATGTGGGTGCCCCTTTGAAAGAAAAACAAACATAAAGCAAATTCAACTGCACCAATATATCCACAGTATATAGCAGCATATACTATATAGTGTCTGTTTCACACTTGAAGGTATCCCTTACTTCAACAGCAGGTGTTTCTTACTCCAGCGTTACAAGCAATACTGACCAAAATATGCATTTCAAATAGAATCATCTTTGTAAGGAGTCGGGTAAGAATACACAATCTTGAAAAAAACACATCTCAAAATTTGAAGAAACCTATCCTAAAATCATCCAAGTCCAAAAAGAAAACACTGCCATTTAAAATTAACCATTTCCAGTTCTGAATCTTTAAACATCCCCATCGAATAGATACACATCCCCATGGTTTGCCATTGATGGAGAGCTTTAGATTTCCAGGATTTCCAGGTCCTTTTTGCCACCAGGCTCAGGGTGGGTTCAACCTACTTGGTAACTTGAAACGTAGATTTCAGGATCAAGTTGGAAGAGTCATAGCCTATGATTTTTAACTGTCATGGAGGAGATGCATCGGATTTTTTTCTCAAAAAAAAACAACATGGATGAAAAACCGATAATCGCATCAAACATGTACCCTCTGGTAGTTCCTAACATAGCTCGTTGGAATATCCCCCATTTTTTTTGAGGAAACACATCGACTCAATCCGGGTCCAGCCATTCCAGCTATCCGCTATGTTAGATTACCTGAAGCCTCACCTACCAGGCGTCCAAGTGACCCACGCGAAACTCGCAGCCAGGCACGCTCGGGCGATCGCTCGCCAGCAAGCCATCGCTACCCAGAAAGCGTTGTGACACATCCGGGCTGCAAAACACCTCAGGATTTCGTCACCAGGAACATGAAGGAATCGTACGTCAAGTCCCGAGGATTGCAATGCAACTTGCAAGGCATACGTTTTGTACATCAAACAACATATAAATCAATTTAAACGATCGTGTGTAAATACAACGGTATGGTTCGTGAGGCCTTGACGTCGCATATATATATATATACCTTATCATGTGTATAACATTGTAGAGCAAGTTTGCAGTTCCTCCCCAAAAGACTGTAGCAGTTCATTTACATGTACCAAAGATCCAGTCAAAAACAAAGATCGTCTTGCAATCACACCATCACCTCTAGTCTGAGTTTAAATCTTATGATGTTTTCTTTACAACAAGTGTAACCATAGTGTAACCTATACCTTTGGACCCCAAAACCATGAAAAATGAAGGTTTTAGGCCCTCAATATATGGTATGTTTTAATAACAATTTCATTTCTATTCCATATATAAATATGTACCTTAAGTTGTTTCCTTAAACCGCCCCGTTTCGTTTCGTGTTCCGTGTCCCTTTCGCCGGGCGAAAAAAATACCATCTTTCCAATCCGAGGTTCCACGACAAGACTCACTGCTTGAGGCATGTCATCCTTAAAAAAACGTTGCTGACAGTTGAAAACATGTTGTGAAAAATGGAACGAAAAGGACAAGCTATGGAAATAACACTATATGATTACATATTTCATCAAAAAATATGCGATTATATGTGTATCATGCTATATATTACCTTTGAAGCGCCCAGTTGCATGAAACAAACTTGGAATATGTATCCAATCATTCTTGGAACAGAAATCAACCTTTTGAAACCACCGACCACTTCCAACGGAGTGTGAAGCCTATAGCGAAAAAAAACAAGAAAACCCATATCTTTCGAAAAACAAAACAAACGTTGCCCATCCAAATGCCAAAAGCGGTTTCATTTACAAAATACATGTTTTTGTGGGCCCATCTTTTGTTTTCAACACATCTTTTGGGGGATTTTGTCCAAGGGTTTCATCTATCACCTGGGGGTTCAAACACCAAGGTTCCGCTCCCATCGCATCCATCATGGGTCGCACCGCCACGGCGGCATCAGACACCAAGGTGATCGACGACCGCGAGCCACCACGACGCAAAGTGGACTGAAGGTCTTCGAGGTCCTAACACAGCGATCAGATCTACCACAGATATTAATATGTTTTCACTTGGAACACATCCCTAAGAATCTAGGGCATGTCCTAAAAAAGAGTTACACCTACATTCCTATTCTAAGGAACCCTCAATCCTACTCTGGGAATGGGTTTGGATTCTGAGATATTCTTAGGGCTTATACATACATATTCAAAAATAAATATACCCGGAACCCACATGACATGACCCTTGTTCTGACTGGAAAAGACTTAGACCTTGTTTTTAGGCAAACTGAAGGACACATGGGTTCCAGGTAGATAGATTGATATATATATATATATTTAGTTGTTCTTTAACTGTCAGGTTTAAGACTGTTCACATCACTTCATCTCGACCTGGATGTTGGTGTTGGGTCAATACTAACTTACAGTAGGATCTAAGAATGCGTTTGCAAACGCAAGGGTGATTTATTCCTTTAGATTAAAATACATATTTACATAATATGTATGTGTTATTTTTTCTGTTCATGGACTTCTTCATCTACCGCGCACTGTTTATTTACCTTTGTCCTTCTCAACTCATTCATGGCCAAAACAATGGGATGTCCTACATGTGTGAAGAACCAACAACAAGATGACCTGAACATGGTTGATGCAGGCAAACCTGACCCTTTCCTTATGGATGGGCCTTTGCATCTTTTCAGAAACTTTTGCTGTTGTCCTGAGCACAGAATGCGACGCCACAATTCGAGGCGTTGTCTCCTCGGCTCCCGAGTCAATGATGCAAAACACAAAGCACCGACTTGCAAAATATTGCTAAAACCAGCATGATTTGTCAATTGAAACCCATACCATAAACCTGGGTATATTATTTGTATATATATATATATACAAGTACCTACATGAAAAACATTGAAAAAAAACAACCATCCATGGATCGGTAAATATACCAAACTTATCCCATGGGTCCTATGGGAGTGAAATCTGAAGTTTAACAACGAAAGCCCCTGAAAAGTTACCTAAACCCAAATAGGAAAGGACCGTCTTCCACCCACCATTTTTCAGGGGGGAGCTGTTAAACTTCAGGGGTGTATGATTGTTCTAGAATGCCCCCCTAACAATGAGCATTTAAAACCTCGCGCCTTGGTGTCACAAGGACCGGACCACAACTATGCAACCAGTTTTTCTTGCTAACTCCCTGTGTGATAAATTTAACAGTGGCAAGTCAGGAGTCAAATTTTCTAAATATATATAATATGTCTATAAACACAAATAGGGCTCTAGTGAAGATGTCACAATCCTGGTGACAACTGCTGGTAGTGGATGGCGCACCTCTCAAAGTACATCAACGATTTCATTAGCTGCGGTATCAAATGAAGGTCGGATGTTCCACGTTTTGTTAAATATACCTGCTTTGATAATTGATCGTTGACCATGAAAAAGTCCTAAACGCAGGGAATTCTACCAAACGTGGTTCACATGGTGCTATTTCAGTCGTTGGATTTGTAGTAGCCCGGCGAAGGGATACATGAATAAAAAGGCCTAAACTCAAAACATCACTAAACTTAGACCAGTTGCAACTTGGGTACACATTGCAGGCATCATGCCACGAGAAGTACAAATCTCACGACCAAAACATCCAAAAATATGCTGCGTTTCAGATTGCGATGGGCATATATGTACCATCCTATGCGGCAACATGACAATCCCATCCTAATTTTTGGCTTAAACATCTTAAACACTGGAGAGCTGTGGGATTGGAACCACGCAAAAACTCTTGTCATCTCATCTTTGGATATGATGTCGCCATCTTCCATCAGGACTCAAAACAAGTACTCAATTTCCAACATTTGCCAACCAGTTTAACATGTAAAATGATGGTTTGCCTGCCGCCTTTCCAACCATCCAAAGCTACGGCATTGAACCCTAGAGGTCGATTATGTTCAAACCTTTGGACCCCAAGTGCCCATGAAAAATGAAAGTTTTAGGCCCTCAATATATGGGTCATAACCATTCATAAACCCTAAAAATGAAGGTTTTGGGTTCCCATGGTATATTCTACATGTTCTGGGTGAGACTTGGAGAACATCAGAAGTTTAAACCATGCAGGAGCGTTTATACATGCCAAGATACCCCCGTCCGTTCTCTCGACAAAGGCGGAGAATATGTCCTTAAAAATTCGCGGTTGTGCGGGCGGCTGGGAAACTACGTGTGATGCAAGAAAAAAACTTCAATATAGAATTGGTCATGATATTTCAATCCAAACTGCTTGCACTATACTCCTTGGGCATTTTTGGGTAAACCACTCCTACATTTGTATCAAGTTACCTCCTCCAAAGAAGTGTCAGCAACGTAACTTCGGTGATTCTATATGGTTCTTCAGCTCCCGGTTGAATTACGTCCGTCATCCCCAACAAATTGCCAATGACACTGGGCTACAGTAAGTTATCACCCTTGGCATCCACCCTTTCCAACCGGGTTGGTTGATTGAAATGTCCACCTGCCGCCACGACACCGGCTGCACCATGCGTTCAATACGGACCACCTTGGCATGACTGCGAGGCACCGTTTCGTAGAAGAGCTGTGCCACGCGCCACCTGAAAGGCTGAAACCACCGGTTTCGTATAGAAGCGTTTGGTAAAGCTTCGGTTGTGAGGCACGATCAAGGCTGACATATGATAAATTTGGTATCTGGAAAATCTCTAAAGCGGTTTTGCGACTCTACTGGTAACTTTCACCACCCCAAAACCACCAAGCAAAGAGTACGGTAGGCCCTTCAAACGAATGCCAGGTGCTATGTGAACCTGAAGCCGTACAGGTCCAGCTGTACATGTATGGTATGTATGGTATGTATGGTATGTATGGTATGTATGGTATGTATGGTATGTATGGTATGTATGGTATGTATGGTATGTATGGTATGGTATGGTATGGTATGGTATGGTATGGTATGGTATGGTATGGTATGGTATGGTATGGTATGGTAGGGTAGGGTACGGTACGGTACGGTACGGTACGGTACGGTACGGTACGGTACGGTATGTATGTATGTATGTTTGTATGTATGTATGTATGTTTGTATGCATGCAATAATGTATGTATTCAAGAGGCATGTGCAAATACAACACATACGTATTACATAGAAGGAACACTGTTTACGCAAGAAAAACCTCACAAGACAAAAAACACAAACACAAGAACACAAAACACACAAAACCACCACCAACACCAGCACCAGCACCACCACCAGCAACAACAACAACCACAACCACAACCACAACCAACAACAGCAACAAAAGGACGTGCGTTTTGGGGGTCAATCAGAATGAATTCCACAAACCTCCAAATGTTCACCAATGGATGTCGCTTTACAAATGATCTTGTTTGGCGTCGTCACCTCACCTCACCTACAACTTAATCAGAAATTCTTCCAGCGGAATCAATACTGACATGTTACAGCAAGTTTTTACTCTGGCCATGCGCCATTTTTTTTCACCTGACTTGGTTTTGTGTAGGGAGCCTCTTGCCAGCAGTGCGAGTTGGGTTGGCAATTTGGTCGCTATAATTCGCGATAAGACTGCTAAGGTGATTGAGTTTTCTGTCTTTGTCAGTTTTGATGTTTGTGTCCATCATTGTCCATCCAAATTAAATACACCCCCAAAGTTTAACAGCTCGCCCCTGAAAAAATAATGGTTGGAAGATTATTTTCCTATTGACGGCTTCTTTTCAGGGCTATGTTAAACTTCCAGGGAGCACATTCATGCCTCCAACAAACATACGCACATATATTTTGCGCATTGAAAGCCACATGTCCAGCATCCGCTCATCTACCCCAACCTGTGAAAACCACTGAATGAATTTAACTATCCAAAATACTGTACAATCATCCAGTCGTAAAAATACCAACTGGGATTTGCAACATTTTTTCATACTGATACCATCTGATACCATCCGGACAAAAAACAAGCACTACGTAGTGAGTTTTTGGGTGAAGATCCCCCGAGATCCCACCCGGCAACGGGTCCAAAGGTCGTCGTCGTCTGCTGGGATACCCTGCTTGTCAGAAGCACCTGGTGGCTCCATACCATGTTCCAATGCTTGCATCGCTGTCGTGGTTCGTTCCTGTGTGACAAAATCGTCTGGGATGGACGGTTTCCGGATGACCTTGAAGATGGTTGGTGGTTTCAAATGTTTCAGCAAGCATTTTGGAAAAATATGAGTCAAAATGGGTTCATCTTCCCCAATTTTCGGGGTGAACATTCCAAACATATTTGAGTTGCCACCACCTAGTTGAGGATGGTGGATTCAGGAACCATTTTGGAAAGAGACTAGAAGACAATCGGAAACAACAAAAAACAGTCTCATATTTTGGGGCATACAGGATTGAATGTCGATACCAAATTAATAAACTAAGGTCCAGAAGAAATTCAGTAGAATTGAAGATATTTGAAGTGCACCAATCCCCTTAAACAAATACACATCTAGGCCTGAGGACAGGTATGATTAGTGATTTCTGAAGAGACTGGCCGACACACTAACATTCAAGTTTGTTTTATAAATACTTCGTACACAACATGTTTATACATTTCGAGTACTTACATGGAAACATGTGGGTACTCCATTGACATAACTTGACTTTTACCGCAGGCTCAGCATATACCTCGGCATGAAGTTAATTGGACTTGTGACTTGCCTAGCTAGCTACTGGCAAGCAAATACTTAGTGTAAAAACATGGGGATCAATGTATAGCTAGTTGGTGGTTTCACCCCATTTGAAAAATATGCTCTCGTCAAATTGCATCATTTCCCCAAAATAGGGTGGAAAATAACAAAATATTTGAGTTGCCACCAGCTAGATAGGCACTTTCCGAAAAGTCCCCAAAACCTGGCCACCCAAGCCTTCCATCTGCACCACGGTTACCCACCTGCAAGGTTGGCGACAATGCCCGATGATCCCGCGAGGGGCTGCGGCGCGACGCGCGCGACGCGCTGCGCGCCCGGGAGGAAGAGACGGTGGACTTGCCTGTCTTGCGGTTGGACCCTGGTGATGGATGGGTATGTAGGTAGAAACCAGCATCTTTCAAGTCTTTCTGCAGGAAATTGTACATGTATACTTTTTGAATTAATTAAATTATATACGTAATTACTCAAATATTTTTGAAGTGTGGGGTATCTAATCCTACAAAAATGTTGAATTTTGGGGTATTGTCTGCTGGATGGGAACAATAGCAGGCAGCAATTCGCAAATCAAAGTATTCTGGTTGCTTCTTTCAAAGATTCTGCGGCGGATTTTTTCTGCTGGAAATTCAGACTGATGAGCTTCCGGCCCTACAAACTTTTTTATATCACAATGGAAATTTCGTCGCGGGACTTTGATAACGGATTTTCAGAAATGGATTTTGCTGCAATAACATGGAAACTGACTGCGTCCGAAAGTTGAAAGTTGATGGCTTCAAGGCTTGCAACTATCACCCCTTTGTTACAACTGGGGTCATACTACCCGAAGCAAAAATCATGGTTACATAAGCTCTTGGGCCTGGCATGATGTCATTCAGGGAGCTCACAATTTCATTTTTGGGTCCTAGGCCACCTACGTGAACCTTGAAGTCTTTCCGATATCGCATTTAAACAAATTGACACTCTGAGGTAACATCCCATTTGTTAAATGTTCACGGCCGATCATGGCAGGTGACATTGATTGAGGCTGTCAATGACTGGTCCCTGAAATGGAAAAATCTGCGGAAATGGGAAAATCTAGAAATCTAGAATAGCCATAGCTGCGAAGTTCACTAATCATATGTGGGAAAACAACAGCACTTCATCAAAACAACCATTGAAAACAACCAACATGTCGGTTTACATCCAGGCTTCATCCATAAACACAATGAAGTCAATGAACTTTACAATCAAGGAACTGCCGTGAAGTCATTAACCCGTGAACCACTCTTTACCTTTCCTTTCATAATCATGGAGGTGGATGATGGGCCAACTGGGCCATATAATAAATAAACGATGACACATTGGTTTCTCATTAATTACCTTACTCACATCATTACCTTCCTCAAAACATCGCCTCTACATTCATTTTCTGGGTTTTCATGGTTGGGAAACAGGCTTTCGGAATCCAATTCCCAACGCAATGCCTCCAGGTGTTTCATCAGCAAAAGAACACTTCACGGACACACCGCGACGACGTCCTCCAGGATGGGGGGGGAGGTTGTCATCGGCCCATGGTGTCTATTGTGTCAACCTTTTTTAACAACACTAGTCTTTTCCCTAAAGCAACAAACAACATGAAGAACAAACACTCAAGAAAACAAGACCCCTACCTGCAAATAACCGGTGAAAACAAGCCTCATACCTATAAGCAAAATGATTCAAATCAAAAGACACATTCCGGGTGCCATTGGAATCATCCATTTAAATCATTCTTTCCAAAAAGGCTAGTCTTCAAGTCTTCAAACAAAAAGATCAAAAAGTCATTTCAGGAGCAAGAACACTATAATAATACATATTTTCAACGCCACCTTCGACTGAAACAACCACGTAGCCACAGGCTCATCAACTTGCCCGGCAACCGTGAAACACTCCGTCCTGGCGAGGCATTTTCTGCATCACGGGGAAAGGTTTGGTTGAGGCGGTGAGGAGCAGTGCGGCCTGCGCGGTCCGATGGTGGCTGTGAAATCGATGGCGGTCGGCCCGTCGGCCCGGCGGCCCTTCTTAGCTCTTGCCCACATTTCCCAGTACTACATTTTGGAGAAACTTTAACCCCCCAAAAAATGGGAACAGTGCACCCTTTAAAATGGGAAGTTTTTACAAAAATGATGTTCCTTGTTGATTCCTTGCGGGTTTGACTCAGCCAGTATACCACCACCCGCCTGCATCCGCATGCGCTGCCGAAGCACAGGTGGGTTTTGTCAGTCGGGAGGTCGGGGTGGACACCGGCAAGGTGGCAGGACGGTCGGGACGTTCGCGTCCTGCAGCTGCGGAGAAAACTGAGTTGGCCAACGAAAAAATGAGACATCAAAATCAGGGATGTAAGGAAACATGATGTGCACACACGGCAGTTACGTGGTGAACGTTTTTTGGTATGGCAGGCTATTGGTTGAACATGAGTGTACCAGTCCGTCTTTAATTTAGTACAGGAATATCAATGCCAAACAGAACGCAAAAACAACCAACACATGTTTATTCTCAAGCACACATGCAATTTCATCTTTCCAGTATCCCGGTTTTTTGATGTCTTTGGCACGCAAGTCTATGTCTTGCTTGGGTTGGTGTGACAAATCAAAGTCTCGAAATCATCGAACACAATCAAGGCATGAATCAAGTCTGTGAGTTTTTGACTTGTCCAACATCATCATACACATCCAGCCACCATCACCCCATCCCAACTCCTCCATCTGATGTGGTCTCAGGTCGGCTGCGTCGTATGGAACCTCCACGGTCAAACCGATGTCCTGTGAACAGGCGAGGGTTCCATGAAAATCTTGTTGTTCAGCAAAAGAGAAGTACGTACAGTTATTGAAAAAATAGATGGCACAGTCATCCTGTTGCCATAATGCTTGTAGTAGTATTTTACATTAGATGTGAAGGTATATGTAGTTACAGTAATTGAAAAGTAGATGGCACAGTCCTTACATATTGGTTTATAAGGACCCGGCCCTTTACTAACCTACCTTTTGGTATCGGCTATCGCCATCTATTTTGACCTTAAGGTAGTTTTACCGCCTCAAGCAACCAGCTCAGGCAACTGATCCACGAACCCGTGGACCTCCAACGGGTTCAACAACACCCTGCAGTGACGACCTTCTTGGACAAGGGGTTGCTGAAAAACCTACTATCTATATCGATACATAAATTAATATAGTAGATATTCGATATCCCTAACATGATACTATGCGGATTAACGGATACCACCAAAGAATCCGTTTTGGCAAGCAAGACCGGAGGAAAGTATGATGTGATCAAGACAAGTGTAAGACTCTCCTGGTACGGGATATCAAAAAGCACAGACCACTTGGATCTATTTCGCTACTGAAAACCTTTCCACTGTTCGTTGAGTGTC
This sequence comes from Breviolum minutum Mf 1.05b.01, assembly GCA_000507305.1. Lineage (NCBI taxonomy): Eukaryota > Dinophyceae > Suessiales > Symbiodiniaceae > Breviolum > Breviolum minutum. The sequence goes on along the minus strand of DF239581.1, from coordinate 101,892 downwards.
TGGTGTTGCGCCTGATGCATTTACCGTGTATGCATGACAACACGTGTGGTTGAAACACACACGCACATTTGGGTGGATTTTATTACGCAAATCACCAGTCTTGCCTTCACAAAAATTTAGAGGCTTGCTGTGGAGTGGGGTCTTGAAAATTCATTAATCTAGGGAGAGCTAGACTACATGAAAACATGTGACCTCAAAAACTAAATGTTGCGTGAGTATGTGTATCAAAAGAAGTCTATTTGCATATTCCAAACATGTAAATGCTTCAAAATATGTGTATACATCTCAATCATCGAAAATATACCTGTAAAACCAAAATCTAAATATTATATATATATACATAAAAATATAGATGTCTCTGGTTCGAAGGACTCTACAGCATAGACTAGCCTCCAACTAACCAAATCCCAACTTCATCTTGAGTCCAGAAACTTTACCATCTTCAAGCTCATCAAGCTCACCTCCTAGTGATCACTTTCCTTCACAGTGCATCATATAGCATCACACCCCTGCCTGCTACCTGGAAAAGATACCACCCCATGACCCCATGTGTTTCTCATATTATGAGGGAGTTCCAGTTGATGGAAAACACACACGACTTCATCCACCACTCCATGGTCCCGTGGTCCTGGGGAATGCGGCTCTTCCAGCTTCGCCCCGTAACCTGCGAGGCAGCTCCATACAAATGGACATTGTATTGTTATCTTTAACCTACACTGACAATAATTAAACTCATGTCTGTTCAAAAACAATTGAAACATCATTGAAACATCTTCTTTTTATAAGATCAAACTAAATGCAAGTTACTACTGGATCCTCAATGACCCCTACTTGTTGAGGGCTCCGACCCACGGGTGCATGACTCAATGGCGACTTGTTGTAGTCTCTCGTCAGTGGCTACTGGTCTTGCACAACAAAGACTATTGAATCAAACCCACCGAGCAAGATTTAATAGATTTTTTGGCATTTGGATGAACCCAAGAAATTACATGACATTCAAGGATTTCTATTTGGATGTCCTCACATCTTATCGGTAAATGCCACCCTTATCTTGCATATGTTGGGGTCAACATCCTTACCCAGCCCGGGCCTGTGGGTGCCGACTCGCGCCGCACCATAGACACCACCGGACTTGCACCGCCCTTGCGTTTTGGGCTGTCCGGCCGCGCGCCAGGTCCTTGGGGTTGGCACTGCTTGGTTGCGCTCCTGAAAATGCTACTAATATCTTGGATAGTGGACAGATACATAGATACAAAGATAGATAGATAGATAGATAGATAGATAGATAGATTAGATTAGATTAGATTAGATTAGATTAGATTAGATTAGATTAGACTAGGTAAGGCTAGATCAGATGAGACTAGGTTAGAAGGATAAGATAGATAAGATGGATAAGGAAGATCAGATAGATAGGATACAAAAGAACGATGCGATAGATACGGTAGATAAGGTAGAAAAGAAAGACAAACAAGGAATAAAAACAAAGAAAAGAAATAAAGAACGATAGGTAGAGAGATAGATGCATAGGTAGAAAGATAGACAAATAGGTAGACATACAGCTAAATACCCAAATGCACACACACACATATATACGCATTGGACATGTATTTCTTTGATCATGTGGGTACAGCGCATTTGCTTGTATTAGATAGCTGTGTGGGTGCCTTTTCGAATATAGATATCCTAAATGTTTTGGGGCAAACCACAGCCAACTTGATCTAAGGTTCCTTTTTCTCGTATAAAAAGGAAACAAACCCATCTACACTGAGATACCACTACAAAATGGTGTAACCCATTTCCATAGGGGAACTTTTTGGTCAAAACATCCATATTGAATTACAAGCAGGCGATCATGTTGAAATATCTTTCAAAGAAAAGATAGGGTGAATCCAAAACCCGTAGATGAAAGATTGTCTTCCTTAATACACTCCAACAAAGTAACAGTTAGTTCGCCCCTGAACATAGACCGGGCCCCAAAAGGAAAGGATTGTCTTCCAAGCATCCATTTTCAGGTGCAATTCGTTAGTTTCAGGAACGGTATATAAGTTGGATCTTGCCCCCACGATACCAGTCACAAATAAAGGTTTAGGTTGGGATTCCCTAGTAAAAAATGTAATAATGCTGGTCCTGACAATTCTTTGTGCCCTTTTTGGGATGGTGATTTGTGACCCTTTCAAAGGTCGTTGGTGACCTCCAAATAGGATAACAAAGGGTCACTTTGGATCACCTGGGTGGTAACTGTTACTGGGTTGCATGGGCTTCTGGAACTCCCAAGAGCTTTTTTCCGCTCCGGATAGCTATCCATGGTTAAACACGTCATTTACGAAGCCAGTCTAAGACTCTGGCCCCTCATTTCTACGAAAATTTCCCCATCAACCTTGGAATTACCGAAATGGAAATCCGGTTCCATGACTCCTGGAAGTGTCATGTGGACCGATATTAGATGTGTTTACATGTACATACTTTCGAACTCGTGATGTTGAACCTCTCTATTTTTTGCGGGGGGGTTCGGGATTTCCGGATTACCGGACCATCCATGCTGGCATCCAAGCTTCGTTCACTATTGTGCGTGATGCGTCCACCGCCCGAGAGTGCAATCCTCACGGTGTGAGAGAGACATAACTGCAAAAAACACTTCTTCATCGAAATCAAAAAATCATCATGAGTCATGTACCAGCCCCCTCCAATGGGTCGTGTTTAAACCCCAAGGGGTTGCTTAATGGCACCCTTTCTCATCCATTTGGCACCCCTTGGAGGGTCCAGGTAGTTAATTTGTTTACTTAAAACATACTTGTAATCTTTAAGGACTTCAATGGCCCACAAAAGTCTTGAACTTTTTGGATGGAGTGATGTTGAGGGCCTACTTCAGAATTTCATCTCTTAATCCAGCACCGCAAAATTGTTCAGATAGTATATGATATGATATGATTTGATTTGATATAATTGTTAAAAACAAACGATACTTAAGCAACACATCCAACAGTATCATCTGAAAATTCTGAAACAACCAGTCTCACATCAAAGGTCACAAATTACCTGAATTGAATGTCCCATCCAACAGCTGCATCTGCATTTTTGGGGAGAATAAAGATGTCATCAGGATATACGAGTTTGGCGATGTCTTAACATCAGCCCCCTGCAAAAAATACATCCACTATTGGAATGAACTTTTTTTTTCGCGGTAAAAAACCCAAACACCAGTGGAATTTCTCGAATCCCAATTTCAGTCCTTTGCCGGTGCAAAAAAAAAAGAGGAATACCCTCCAGGAAATTAACATATCCCACCTGGGGAAAAGGAAAATCATCTTCAAATATGCCTTATCAGGGGGATATGTTAATTCCCCTGGAGGGTACAAAACTTTTGTGTGGCACTTGTGGCTTGTGAATCTAGATCGATTTATCACCCAACCACAACAGCCGTTTTTGCCACTTTGGCCCAAGTTTTAGGCCCTCCGGCTTTCGGGGAGCTGCCTCAGGTGTGCCTCGGTTTCACAAATGGTTGGGGATTTGTTGGGTATCATACCAAATGGTGGATCACCTAATAAACCATTGGATCTGAGACTTGGTTTTGTAATATCAGTTGATTGTTTATATATATATATATATATATACACATGATAATGCTACGTACATGAAACTGAATATTATATATGTCACATTTATAATCTTGTTAAGATTTCAGGAACGAGTGCCCAATCATCGTATGGCTTCCCTCATCTTCCCTCTGCGTTCCGCCTGCAACGCTACTCGGCCTGGCAATGGTTGAGATGGTTTGAGATGGCGTGACGCCCTGCAAAAATTACGGGAAAGCTGCCGCCAAGAAATGGATCATTGATTGCAGGTTTTACTGCGAAAGAATACAAGTCCCTTGAGGGAAAGACTGGTGGTGTTTTGGATGACAAAAAACAAAAACTGCACTTTTCCTCTACATCCTCATTTATTATCAGCTCTGGAATTGTATGACCCAAAACTTTTGCACCGTCCCACAAAGTACCTGCTACAAATCAAAGATCATCCTTAAAACTTAAACTAGTTGGTGGTTTCGACCCATGTGAAAAATATTTGTCAAATTAGATCATTTCCCAAAGGATCAGGGTTGAAAATAAACAAATATTTGATTTGCCACCACCCAGTAAACCATTGAAGTACCTTAAAAGACATTGGCTAAGTCAGCTGTTTTTTCAACGTCTGCTTTTCTCCACAAGCGATTCGTCTCTCCAAGATTTTTCCGGTTTTTCAATCTCCATACCGGTCACGGGCCCATGGCAAATTTTGGCCACAGAAACTCTGTATTAAATCTTGTCTGCAAGGCCGGGGCAACTTAACCTGACCTTCATCGTACAAAGGTAGGTCAGGTTAAGAGGTTGTTTTACTCGAATTCCAGCGATTTATTTTTCTGGATTCCCCGGCAATGGTTACCAGTTCCTTCCCCTTATTTCTGGGACTTTTTCCAGAAAAAAAAACCACAAACATTACCATCACATTACCAAACTCAGCAAATCAGTTGCCAAAGTCCTGAACTCACCAAAATGGCGGCATGACACTCAACTTGCAACACAGCTCGTCTTGCGCCAACGGCTGCCATCATCCCAAAGAATCTCAGGAGGTCCCGTAGCCAAAGGACCATCCAAAATACCACCTGCAGGGTGCCACAAAATGTCTCGCATTGAGGTCGAGGCCGAGGTGATTCAGGAAGCTTCAAATGCCCAGCTGGTTCAAAATCAGGGTCCACTAAACTGTAGCAGCTTCTTCCATTCGTGACCTTTTGATTCCCCAAAATGGGTCGGTCACGTTTGAAAAACTCCGGCCCGGAAAAGGTCACTTATTAAAACCCTCGAAAAGGTCACTTGAAGGAAGAAGCTGGTAAACTTTGTCATATCTATACAGATCTTGCATGCCCTGGAACTGCACATAGAATCAAATAATTGTACTTGAAGGACTAGCTGCGGGTATATTCGATCTGGTGAATTGTAGTGTCGCTAAACTGAACCCTTGGTTTTTGTCCGAAACAACAGACCCTATGGATCTTCCTGACACACCAGGAATCCCCTGTACTTTCCTGTACGCGTTATACTTCAACGTGTCATTATACTGGTCATCATTGCGTTTTTTCTCCAAACAAAGTTGTATGGTCTGAGACTAGCAACATATCATATATTGATTATACAAGCGTTGGAATCAAAACTCTTCTGTTCTTCATCACGTGCTTCCTGGTGTATTTTCTCATTGATGAATCACCCATACCATCCATGTATGGTATATTTACCTACATTTACCATATAAATCAACGATCCCATGTAGGTAAATATACCATACATGGGATCCTATGGGTGATGAATCCACTTCAATGATGGCTTGACCGACCATCTCATGTGATGCCTTGCCACACACCGCGCAATTCTTTGGGCCCACCCAGGGGACGCCAATCCACCCAGAACTGCCGGGGAACACCCGCCAAGCGCAGGACCAACGGGGCTCCTGGCGTTAGAAAAGAAATATCATCCCACATAAACCAATGGAAATGCAGGGAAACAACCTGGAAAAAATCCAACAACTTCAGGTCCCCAAATTAGAGGCGGCTCCCAAAGGCTCCCCCAATATCGTCGATAGTGATGTGATTTCCAGGCATGCGACCGGACCAACCAATATTTGGCCTAGTAGTTGGAGGCTAACTATGATCAATCATGTCCCACCCTTGGACCCCAAGTGCCCATGGAAATATGAAGGTCTTACCCCCGAGAATCCCTAGAAATATGGGAAAAGAAACCTAGATTCATGCAGGTGGTGGGTTCCCATAATATAGGGTGTATCCAAACTTGCCACATTTCATCCTTTGCCAATATCAAAAAGCCATCTCTACACCTTCCATTCGTCCAATTTCGCCCATCAACCCCTTGAGGTCGATTGAAATCCCAGGGAATTCCATATTATGAGGGTGCTGCCACTGCCAAGTTTGAACAAAACAATAAAAACATTTCTCAAAAGACCAATGTATCATGAAGCACATGCATCATCATCATCATCATCATCATCATCATCATCATCATCATCATCATCATCATCATCATCATCATCATTCATAAACGGCTGGCCTTCCTACCCAACCCCTCTAAATGCCAAGCCACACCCCTCAACAACCCAACTCTCACCCAACGGTTCTGCCGTATTTGCCTTGGATGCCAGTAGAAGTCATTTGCCAGGCTTGTCCATTCTTGGAGCCTGAAATGGTGGCTGTTCCATCACCTCGGGGCGTCAAAAAAAACAAACCGCGAACTGGAAGGATTGGGCACAAATACGACTGCTGTAAAAGAGAGAGACCCTCCCAAGATCCACATAGTTCTATTATACCGTATACCAGAATCATTAAAATGCATCTTTCCCTAGTAAACTTATATAAATAATTACTTAAATGTGTAAAACCAAATTGTATTCTAGCAAATACATTACAATTGGAATACCATCATTTGGACGTTTCCGAAAATAGCGGTACATACCCCTTATTTGCATCTATTTTAATAGGGTTTTCCATTATAAACCATCCATTTTGGGGTATCCCGATATCCCTATTTTCGAAAACACCCCATTTCTGCAGAAACTCAGGACACGCCTTCACCATTTTTATCTCAAGCTACGTACCGTGATGCTGGCAGTGCCGCCGAGATTGGCAGGAATTTCCCAGGTGCCATTGAAGGTGGATCCTGGATCCATCTTGAGGTGCAAAAAAACCGACAAATATCAACAAGACCCTAAGGATCCAAATTATGCCCGAAAAGGGATTTCCGCTATATTTCTATATGACCTGGTTTTTTTTTTGGATTTTTTGCGACGATAAATACGAGGATATCGGGAGGTTTTGTCTGGAATCTTAGGGAGAGTCAACCCAAACTTTGCTTCCGGATTCGAGGGGTGTCTTGAATCAACAAAGATCCATAGACCTTACAGGCCCTACAGCAGTACGTATATTCTATCAGTTGTAAATTTCAAAATACATTTGAACTCATCTGGGAAGTTCATGTGGAATTCAGAAACCAGAAATTGTTGGGGTCGTTTTGTTGGGAGAATTCCCTGATCTTATATTCAGCAGCTATGGCACTGCAGTTTCATTCGCAACTATAACGCTGTCAGCCATATGGACCCAAACATAAAGCCATACGTAGTTGATGGAAGAAATCCGTCCTTTCCAGGTGATTCCAATACTATCCATATCACCTGATGTAAGGTCATTCAAGGATATGGGAATCACCAATAATAGGTTTGATGTTATTATATATATATACCAATTGGTGCAGGATTTCTTCCATTAGCAGTATGGCCCATGACCCACAAAACACGATCGAGGTGTTTTATTCCTGCTGGCAAACGGGGGTCACTTAGCGACTACTGAAAAACAGTACATAGATCATTGTGATATTAAAAAAAATGGTGATTATTTCCAGCCATGTTTGTTTTGCTGAAGGTAAAGTTTCAAACAGTCGTTCCCCTGCAAAAGGTTCACTGTAGCCCTTTTCAATCCTTTTCAATGGCTACACTCAAACGTCCCAGTGCACATTTCAATAAATCACACATGTCAACACCCTGGGACCACAATGATATGGTGCAAAAGACTGTCATTTTTTGTGGGGCAATGAGGCAATGACCAAAAACAAGCAGCAAAGAGGTCAGCATCAAACCATCCCCAATTTTTCGCATTGTCCGGCGTCCTTCACAGTCTTCAGCTCTAGCTGGTTGGGATACAAATATTCCAAGGCCAAGTAGTGGCAGATCACCTGGAAACATGACGGGTTTATGGGGGGGGACGATTTTTTTTGAAATGAGATTCTGGCAGTCACATTTCCACCCCAAAATCAGCTAAAGCATGCTAAAAGTATGAAGAAACTCTGACTCTTTCCAGGTCTGAACAGCCGAACCATCCCCCAAAACGGCCTGGAAAAAGCCCAGGTGGCAAGCAGTAAAAAAAAACGCTTCACTCCCAGGGCCTCCTTATTTTAGCAACCTATCATACCTATCAATTTGAAAACATGGGTGGATTCCTTGGGAATTTCACACAAATATCGTATCTACACAGGTACTATAGCTATCGACGTTGAGAAGTATGAAATTTTGTGGGTATAATTACTATCTTAAAGGGACCATAATATATGGTCACATTCAAATCATCCCACCCCCCCAACAAAATGGTCACCTTTAACTATCCCTTGGGATCCACTTACCTTCTGAGAATGGTAAGGGAACCTAAACACTATATATGCGTTTTGGAGGTGATTGGACACCCCAATCATTCTCTGACAAAAAGCTCACCTTCAACTACCCTCCAGGGAACGAATCCATCTCCCACCTTAGGAAGTTCGGAACATCATCGACTCAAAATTTCCACGAATTTCAGGGAAGATATGTGATCGTTCCGTTCCCAGGAGGGTTATTACTATCATCACCTCATCACCGAATGGGCAATATTTATTGTACCACTTATATACCACTGTTATAGTCCTTGCCCTCTGGGGGGGTGTCACATGCGAACCAAGCCACGGCGACTTTGCCCCGCTCTCCGCTGTGATGCTCGGCTCCTGGTGGCTCCAGCTGCAGCTCCAAAAATGAAGGGAAGCGCCCTGCTGCAGCCTGTGACCTGGGGAAGGAATGGCTCCCCTGGGAAATCTGTACAAAGTTAGTGGGATTTTCAGGGACCCCCAATGATGGGATCCCGGGATCCCATACTATTCCCCCATACCACTCCCATAAGAATCCCTAAAGATATGGGAAGCTTACCATAAGGGGGTCCCATTATTGAGCGTCGCTGCAATCACCCTGAAACAAGGTGATGCCAGGTTAAGGTCAAAACGGGTTTCAACCTCCTCACTTATGAAGACTCTGTTTCGACAGGTGTCTTGCAGTGTATAAAACAACAAGTTTGATGCATTGCATTTGATGATATGCCATTATATAAACCTGTCTTTAATAAGAGCCTGTCTTTGTAGGACCTAGGAGCTTCGACAAGTTTGGAATGGATGATAGGGTAAACAGAAACTGACATTAGATAGACTACTTTGGATGGAACATGCAAGCAATTTTGCAAATATGGACGGAAAAAAGTCACACAAACCAGGACTACCGAGCTAGTATCACAGTGATGCAAACTTAGTATATATCGTCTTCAAAAAGAAAAATTGCACACTGTCCACTATCCATCTATCCATATTCTATCCCATAGGATCCATGTATGGTATATTTACCTACACTTACATTTACCATAAAAAAATCAACCAAATGTAGATGAATATGCCATACATGGATCCTATGGGAATAGTGCAAACTACTCACACTTCAAAAGGATAAAGCAGTGTTTAACTTTGATTTCGTGGCGGTTCCACTTGAAGAAGGGATGTCAAATTTGATACCCAGAAATAATTCTCAGAAAAACTATGCCTAGCACTTGACATATGTTACACAAACATAATAAAACATGTATATCAAACATGACATCTTTTGGCTTTTCAACATCTCAGCACTGTGTATTTTTCGACCGTCAAGACCAAGAAACCCATGCTGGGTCACGTGGCTTTTGATGTAATCTTCCAACCACTCCACGTGCAACGGTCGGGTCACATCCCACAGTTGGAGCAATGGGAAGGAGCTCCATCTTCGCAAGGAGCTTGAGCCACTTTTTTTTTTTGCCAACGGAGCGCAACACAAGTTGCCGGAGCAACACCCTTCAAACTACGTAATGGTTCCAAGGGTGCCACGGCTTAGATGCCAGTCTTGGGTGTATTTTGAACTGAAACCTTTCAACATTGCTATTGCTCCAGGTGAAGAAGGAGGATGATGATGATGATGATGATGATGATGATGATATGATAAGGGAAAACCATTCACATGTGTTGCTTGGGGAGAATTATCTTTCCAAAAGTCCAGGAATCTACCAAACCATCTCAAAGTACTCTAGGAAAGGTAAGTTGACCGAAATCTGCCAGAAAGCATCAACAAACTACACACCAAACACGCACTAACTACACTGCCTGGGATGGTGAATGGTCTAGTCTTGTGGCACAATTTTTGGTCAGCAGCTCGAACCTTGAGGTTTTTCGTTCCATCGGCGTCTTCTCCTGAATCTTGTCCTCCTGATGACGGTTTCAGCTCGCTGACACTTTTGGCAGTTGCAAATCCATAACTTAATAAGGCCTTACTAAACCATTATTGCTGAGAGGGGCTACGTTAAGGGGGGGTGGTTGACTAGCCATACAGTAATAAATCTTTCAAACAAAATTTGGATGCTCTCCACAGGAGGTGAAGGTGCATAATGCGCCACCTGACAAAAAAGGTAAAATGGGGAACCATAATTGGTTGCACAACTCACGTCGAAATTAAAGCTCAACATATGGAATACAGTATCTGCAATTTTGCATGGGAAAGGGAAACTCATTTTAAGTGAATACGGTACTTGTATTGTTACAATCCCAAGTAATTATTCCAGGTAAACCCAGCAACTACTACCTCAGTGACCTGCCACAGACCAAAACTCTCACAGGGAACAACCAAAAATAATAAACATGATCATAGTAATCTAGTTGGTGGTTTCAACCCATCTGAAACATATTATATAGTGAAACTGGAAATCTTCCCCAAGTATAGGGATGAACATTTAAAAAAAATGAAACCACCATCAAATAATAATCATCACACAACGAAACCACGCATCTCAAACGTCCCGCATCTTTCTACTTTTCCGTGAAAAAACCTCAACTTTTCCGAAAACACCATACCAAAAAAGCCGGAAAAAGGTGCCATGGAAAGAATTTGAAGTGTATCCCACTTGTCAAACAAACATCAAGTCCCCCATTACGACGAACAAAAACGATGTCAAACAACCACTTGTCAACGATTATCTTCCCAATGACCATGAGATCTACCAGGAATATTTCTAGCAGAGTACTACTAGTTTGATGGAACAAAAATCCGGTAAACTCACCAGTTGAGGGAACGGTAGTTGAAATCCCATTAGTTTGTAGGGTTTGAGCACCATGACTGGTGGTTTTCTCGCAACAAACTACGTAGGATTTCTTACTCCAAGACTCCTCTGCACCTGGCACCACTAAACGCGGCTTCGATTTCGACCTGGGAATCCCAAGGCACGAAACATGGACCTGCATGTTGGGAGGGGCCCCAACAAACCTGCCAAAAATGATCACATTTTGTTCCAGTATCTCAACAAAAAACCCCGTTTCATGTACAATTTTTCCACTCTTATGGGATGGATGAATGGAAATTTCAATATGTTTCGTACCCTTTTTTTGCACACAAAAGACATCCTTGCACAATATTCAGCCACATCTGTGACAGTGAAGGAAACGAATCAAAGCCCTTTGGTCTTTGAACAGATCGCCTCCCTCTGTGAATATGGTTCAGGATTCCAATCCTACCCTCCCAAATTCACGGTACCTCTATATTACTAACACGTCGTCTTGGACCCACGATGCTTGGCTGGGCCCGGAGAAGGTTTCATGACCTGTGTTGTAAATCCTGACCTGAATCTTCATTGATCTTTGTGGATCTTTGTGTTTACCATCCTTCCAGCTTCAATGGAACTTGGGGTGAAAGATCATGTTCCATGAAGAAACCTTCTTGCCTCTATCTTCCGAAGTTCATCTACCATTGCTTTCACTGCTTTGCTTCTTCTGGCGCTCCCTGACGTTGTTGTCGTTGTTGCCGTGGCTGTCGGCAACGCCACGTCCTGGGAAACCTCCCGGCAGGTTTCTTGAGGCATTTGAAGGAGTTGGGCAACACATGCTACCCGGAACAATCGCTCAGGGTCTGTCTTGAACTGTTTGGACAAACACATTACCACTGGATTCCCACAAATGTAGCCAAGTTGAAGATGAACCTTAGTAGTCAATTGGAATTAGAAATTGGTTTTGACTACTGGGGATTGTTACCATTCAACGGGAACATACAACCGCTATCAACCGCTTATATGCTGTCTTTTCAGTGTAGGGAAATATGAATCTTCATGCCTCCATTCGTCACTGAATGTTCGTATGTTCAAAGCGAGTCAAATAACAAACAAGGGTTTACAAGCTATCATATCATTGAAATCTACTCAGAGTATAATCGTGCCAAGCACTAAACAAGCTGTGCTACTAACATAGCAGCAACAAATCATACTGCGAAAGGAATAGTACTCCATTTTTGTAAAACATCCTGTCATATGTCACCTTGACATACCCTTTAGGGAACTAAATTCTTTAAGCATTATCTTTCCACTAAGGGTGATTTCGCCTCGCGCGAGTTTGATATCGATCATGGATATATATATATACATATATTATATATATTCATTCCACATATCTGAAACAATGTCCTGAATCGCAAAAGCAACATGAAATACAGCACTTATTGTTTTCATCTTACTTTATCTACAATATTCAAGTATATCACTGCCGAAGCTGCTCTTGATACCGCACAGAAAGGATATGTCTCAATCTATTGATAGCTCTGGTTGTTTGCCTTCTTTGAAAGGAAAGTCGTGACATGAAGAAGTAATAGGCTCAGATTATGTGGGCAAAGAAGAAAATGGGTCCTTATTTAGTTCCGATAAAATGGATCGAATAAGTGTTGCAGAAAAGCCAACTGCGGCCTGCAAGTGCGGTAGTGCATCGTGTAGCATATGACAAATTGCAATCCCTATGACATCACACAAATCAAACATCTATTACTATCTACCATATCTAAGATATATAATATATGTATGTAATATATAAATATAGAACCATGGATTATACATATACGTACACATATGTTACATACCCCTAGCAGCTTGCGCTCCAAACCTTTGTTGCTATTTGGGAGCGCCTCCTGCTTATGCTTCTCGGTTTCCATTCGTGCCTGGCATGGAATGGAACAATCATTTCACCAACCACGGACGTGTTTCAAACCCGTCATAAACCATGGGTAAAAAATGACCTGCCCTCAACTCAAGTCGTAGGATTTTTCAGAGCCACCAATAACCAATATCAGCCGAAACAATGAAAAATGGAAAATTCATACATTTCATACCTTTCTTGTAGGCAAGTGCTATTGAAATGATGGAGATTCTCTCAGCTTCCTTGACAACTCCAAGATAAATCAGCAGGCCTCTGGAAGTTCAGTTTGCGTAGCCGAGATCTCCTGATTTTTTGGAAAAGGTTAACGAAGAGATTTGTGGTTCAATCCTCTCTGGGGGGAACCAAAGACAACAAGTTTATGATTGTGAAAAATCCTTGGTCCTTAGAGTTTTATAGTTGTAAACGTACGTAGCAAAATGTCTAAAGTCCAGGCAGGCAGGCGATAGGTAGTTTATCCCAATAATTGACAAAGTTTTAGCACCCATCCCAGGTGCTTGTTTTCGGATTTCTGAACCATCAACCGTAGCACCTATATATACCAGTCATTTTTGTTTACATTCCCAAACGTCTATTAATTGGGTTGCCTTTTTTATGCTGATTCGCTGGATCCGTATCGATCCCTTTCAAAATTGATGTTTGCATGTCTCAATCGACTATGGGAGAACCCCCCCCAAATCCCCCCTTAAATTTGATCAACTATATCTGGTTGGTGGTTTCAACCTATTTGAAAAACATTAGTCAAATTGGAAATCTTTCCCAAGTAGGGGTGAAAATAAAAAATATTTGAAACCACCAGCTAGTATATCTTTTTAGTAGGAACATCCAACAAAAGAAATCTACTCATGGTTTTGTAGGGCCCTCTGGTTACGTTACGGGGATTCCCAATGACACCTTGGTGGATCCATCCCCGACTGTCGGCCCTGTCGGCCACCCGAACCCGACGAACGGGAGAGCATGCAGCTTTCACGTTGGAAGGCGTCCACCTTAGGGAGATGGACGACTATCCCTAGGTATCCAGTCATATTCTCAGCTGATGATTGGGCTGTCCAATCACCTTCTCAGCAAAGTATTTAGGTTCCATTACCATTCTCAGAAGGTGATTGGATCCCTACATTATACGGATAGGTCAATCTGAAGCAAATGATCATGTAGCCTCAAGATAAACTGGTTGGTGGTTGAACCCAACCCCTTTGGAAAAATATGATCGTCAAAATGGGTGAAGATCTTCCCCAAAATAACGTGAACATCAAAAATATTTGAAACCACCACCCGGTAAAAGGTTAGAAATCTGAGAAACATCGGATAAAACATAAATTTATGTTCATCTAAAATGACGCCATTTTTTCAATCATAAAAACCTCGGTATTCAACAATGTTTTTTTTGTTGAGGTCTGTGAAAGCCTGTCAAAACACAAACAAAGTCAAAATGCATACACCCTGAAAGATTAACATGGAACCTACAAATCAACCATTTAGAAAGGAAAATGATCAAAACCAAACCTCCATGATTAGGTTTCATGTTAATCTTCCAGGGGGTACGGAACAGATATATCGCCAGAGTCCCCCAGGACGATTCTTCCGGAGGAATATACATGCCCGAAACTAGCATCCATAGCTTCGAAGGTTGGACTACAATGGAGGTTTTCAAGTAGGCTTGGAAACACATATCACAGCCCTACGGCCTAGATTAAATTATGGGAATCCAAACAAATGCAAGATTGTCAGAGTGCATACTGTAATTCCATGTTTGAATCACCTGCTTAAATGGCACTTTATATCCAAAAAAAACTTGCAGAAACTACTGAGAGACACATAGACATTTTTAACAAGTGTTGACTCACAGACTTTAAAAGTGGTGGGAAAATACTTCCCACATGTTGGACCTAACTTCCTTGGGAAGTACTCTTTTTTCGGACCCACAGACTTGGGTTTCATGGTTTTTACTGGATATCTTGTGATAAATCATCTCAGATCCAATGATTTGACGTTCCATTTTAATTGGACAACCCAACCTTTTTTGAGACGCACCCAAATCACTTGAGTTTTGAGAGATGCTTATATTGCGAATATCTGCAATGAGGCCTGCTATTAACACTTTGATTGCATCGGGACAAACCAATACCTTCATGTAGAAACTTTGCACTTAGCTCACCATCTGGAAAAAACACTGAAAAAACGGACCTTCTTATATCTTCTCGTCATATTCTTCCTTAGACTCTTAGACTCCATCATCCAATGTCAAGTCATTCTGAAGGGATCGCGATTGCAACAATTGTATCAAACAACCAATCAAATCAAAGGAGTCACAAGGACACAAGTTGCATTACTCACTACCTCCTTTGCCCGAATCACCCATCGCGTCTTTTTTTGGCAGCTCGTGATGCTAACAGCCCTGTCATGTTTCCGCAAAGAAACCTTGAAAACTCCGGAGAAAAAAAAACGTCACAACCACTGCGTGACTTGTTGTGACAGACATGGAGTCACGTTCCCCAGGTACTGTGGGTGAAATGTACTTGGATATGATAGCCAGCCTTGTAGGTAACCTATACCCAAGCGATGGATTCGTTAAGTAAGTTTAATATATATATACCTTTTGAATTGACTCATCTATACAAATGAATATCATATACCATGGGAACCCCAACACCCTCCATTTTTAGGGGTCATGACCCATATATTGAGGGCGCCTAAAACCTTCATTTTTCAGGGTTTTGGTGTCCAAAGGCATATATACATATTATATGGATGTTTCCAAAAATAGGGGTACCCCAAAATGGATGTTTTATAGTGGAACACCTTATGAAAAATGGATGATTTGGGGGTACCACTATTTTCGGAAACATCCATTCATACATGTTATACCAGGTTCTTCAAAGTGACCTCGTTTGAACCAATAAGTGACCTTTTCACGGCTTAAGTGACCTCCAATTGGGGAATCAAAAGGTCACTTTGAAGAAGCTGGTATAATTATACACTATTAGTAGGACTGGGTGAATTTGATTTGAAAACCCACCTAGCAAAACACCAAGAGATGAGGCTTGGTCAAGATGTCGGGGGAGCCATTCTCGGAACCCTAAGGACTTGGTTCCCTAAAATTCAGCAAGGACAACCCCCCCNAAATGGTAGTTTTTTTTTGGGTTCAAGGTGTATGTATCTATAATATGATATCATATCTATATATAACATATTAGAAGTTATTCATGATATATAATGCTATATATATATCACACGTATGATAGCAGTTGATCCAGTTTCTCACACCCTGTAGAAAAGATTGACTTTTCAGGTCACTATCCTTTTCCAGTTCTTGCATCTTTTAAAAGCTGAGGAAAAAAATGGACCAAGTCACATCTTAAATGTGGTTCAGACTACCATCACAGGCTTGCAACCCAGTGATTGGTTGAAGTTGAGGATTTGATGGTGCTTCATCCATGGAAACAAAAAGTCCCTCACCATTTCTTGCAAATTGCTGATGGGATCGATGTCTGTTCGTCTTGGCAATTTCGGCTTTACTTCAACCTGGATCTTTGCTGGGAAAAATGGCATTGCCATGTGGTTGTATCCAGAACCTACTTGCATGAAACCAATTGTCAGAGGAGTATGACAAACATAGTTCTTCCATATTGTATCTCAAAATAGATTATACACAATACACATCATCTTGAAACTGTCGGAATGAGACTCTGATGAAGATTGCGAACCCAAACATAAGCTAATATGCACGGAAGAACAAGGACGATCATGAGGAGGATCGACAAATGTATTGTGCTGCGGCACCTGATGAATGAACAAATGAATACATGAATGAGATAATGCAAGGAATCAATGGATAAAATAATGAATGCACAAATTAACAATTAAAAAAACAACAACATACCGCAATTCAAGAAAGCATAAATGATTGAATGAAGGATTTCGAATAGATATGACTTCAACTGACAAAGGAGATACTGTTGATGGATGAAATCCTGCACCACCTGGGATGTATAAAACCTTGTAAATAATGGGAAAACTACATATGAACTGGTGCAGGATTTCTTCCATCAACAGTACCATGTCAAAAGATACATGTCCATAATATCTATTCAAATGCACACATGAACATGAATATGAACATGAACCTACACATGAATATACACATGACTATATTAAATTTCATATCAACCTCATTATTTTGCAAAATAAAACCAACAACCTCCGTGAGAATGACTCTCATGATTGCCCTGCAAAATGAAAATTCAGGCCCTGTCGTCCCATCATCCTGCTGCCGCGGTACTGCTGCTGAAACCTTCACCAATGGAAAGGCGTTTGAAAAAAGCCACAACAATCATGGGAATCTAAGGGTTCCACCCCCCCTAAAGCCACCCTCCCAAGAAAATAAGGCCTTATTAATTAAGGGATTAGGAACCACCATGATCCCTTCAGATTCTCAGGAAACCATCTCCAAGTTGGGAAGCCAAAACCGGAGTCACAAGGGTTCCAAGCCACAACCTTTGTAAAGGCATTCTCAGGAACCGTGTGATATATGGCTTGACATACGAAAGAGTAATTAGGCAATCTGATATGTAATTAAACTGTAAATATCTATACACAAGAAAATATACATACCGTAGATGTCTGTATACATTGAAAAAAACACACACACACATGCTTTCTGCTTTTCTGCTTTTCGGGCGTGTCAGGGGGTCTGATGCCCCGTTGCCAAGATTGCATCTAATTGGACGTTGTGAAACATCACTGGCGCTAGACTTAGACCCCTCTTGCCATAGGGTTAAAGTCTGGGCCCATATCAGCTACATCCAGATTTAGGATCTGCTGAAATGCAGCAACATGATTCAATGCCACTGCTGAAGGCTCTTCGTGAGCCTGAAAGGAGTCCGGATCATGTGAGTTGATCCATCTGGAGCAAACCGCAGCTAGAGCTTCACACAACCGGCTGGGATACTCCTTCAATTTAGAGGTTTTGAAGGTGCGTTGATCTGCCTCAAGGCCGATACTGGCACCCTTCGAACATGTAGCCGACTCGTACTCACGGAGAATTCGGGAGGGCGGCTCTGACTGGGCTGGACCAACGATGAGGAATGACGTAGGTTTTGGCGACGGAGCGCCAAACTTGCCCTGCAAAATGCTGCACCGATGAACTCGTTCATGACGGTACAATATCTCCATCAGCGTCAATTTCCATATCGAGGCAGCTCCAGGATGTCGACTTTCATCAGGTTCTCCTGGATGTTCCAAGCAGGCGTAGTGCCCCGTAGCAGCTTGCAAGACCGCTGCCTGTAGCACAAACAAGACAAGTAGGTTTCCAATCAAAACCTGAGAGGCCTCCCGGAGAGAAAGGCTTTTGTAGCCCCAAGGTTGCCGTGCAGACCGGACCGGCCTGATGCGTACTCCTTGTAGAGCGTTGCCACGAGCGATTATAAATATATAAATATGTGAATATATATCTATCAATATAATTCATAATAGACATAGACTATATCTACCCGCAAAAAAAGGGTGGGGATTCTCATGCTCAAATTCAAGAAGCTGTTCTTCGGTGATCCACGCAGCGTGGAAGCCCAATGGCACACGACGATGCACCAAGAATTCCTGGATTTGTGGAGCGCTTGGGACACATTTGGATAAAAAGTCATGCAGCAAAACCGTGATAGATTGAATCATGGGAATTTACATGAATTTACTATAGAAATCAATCAAATGTAGGTAAACATACCATAGATGGATGGGAATGAACGTATCTATCGGCAAATTACCCTAATTCTAACACCTGAATTCTTCGGGGATTTTGGTGGATTCCCTTACTTAATAAACCATCATTTGGGGGCCCCGGTCTCAGCGGCTTGGGTCACGAGGAAATTTGCCCGGAATTAGCCCACAGCCCACTGCATAACCCTAAGGATCCAAATATATCCTAAGAAAGGGATTTCGCCTACAATCCCATGACTGGGAGATGGGATTTTTCGGCCAATTAATCCTACAAAAAAATCGGGAGGGGTCTGGATTCTTAGCGTAATCTAAGAAATTCGATTGTGTGAATGCTAGTGTTACACAAAACTATCTCTCAGAACCTATCTCGGCATTCAACAGTCAACAAAACTCAACAAACTCCCGCTTGATTTCATGGCCAAAGCTTTTGTGTGGGTTTGGCTCAGGATCATAAAACAAACAACGGGCCAACCACTCAAACAATGAAACAACCCGTCAAACACGGACAAAAGCAATGGCAATGACACAAACCAAAACACACCATCTATCATACCAACAAAAGGCCGAGAAATAATTGATGAACCAAGCAATGAGATGAAGAATGAATCAAACCAAACATAACACAAATATAAGGCAATCCAACTCCAAAAAAAGCAGCCCAACCCAAACCAATTAAAATCAAACCCATCCGGATATCATCTATTTTTTGTAGAAATCTTTTGACATCCGGATATCATCTAAATCATCTATAAGTCTTTTGATATCAAAGACTTCAAGCGTTGAATTCAACCATGACTTGGCTGTGTGTGTGTGTCCGTGTCCCCCCCCCCGGTTTCCCAGTAATATTAGGGTTTTTTCATGAAGGTTTAGGTCTCACCGGTCTCCCCTGGTGGTGACTACTGGGCCCAAGGTGGAGAACCCCTGGGCCCCATTGATGTCACCCTTCATTGGGCATCAAAAGTTGCTGGCAAATACAACAAGCCGAGAGCATATGAATTAACAAACAAAAAACACAACACATTTACAACTTAAATTGTAACATCGTTGTTTTTGTTTCTTACCATCAGTTACTTCAACTGCATGTAATTTTTGTTTTACAAGGTTTGTGATGAACCACACGTCGATCCTTTAAAAAAAACACACACTATATCAATCATCCTCGGAAATACAAACCCTTGGTATCAAACTCCATCAGAATCACCCTGAATTTTTCATGTTCTGAAAAACCATCTTTTTAAGCAAAAAAGACACACAACTCAAACAACATACAACAAATCAACAAAAATCTCCGGGATCAATTCTGAACGATTGACACCCCGGAAATCTAACATAGATACCAAAAATGGCCATATTTCAAAGGAGTCCACCTTTTCCAAACCATCATTTTCAGGTATCCATGTTAGTTTTCGTGGATGTACGTTACATCTATAGATCAAATCTGATCCCTTTGGGATTTTCAGTGGGACTGACGTTTGTCCCCCCCGTTTATTTTTTGAAAAAAAACGATGGCCCAAGGGTCCACCACTGGCGTAGAATGAAAGGTTTTTGCCTCAAATCCGGTTGGAAAAGAAAGACAAAAATCCCCCAAAAGGGTGGGTTTTTTCCATGGTGATTCAATTACCCTCCCTGAAACTAACATTTTCGCCCCTGAAAAGTTACCTTCCCAAAAGGAAACTAGTATTCCAACCATCCATTTTCAGGTGCTATGTTAGTTTCAGGGAAGGTAAAACAAAATAGTCCCCCCAATGGTGGTGAAAAATGGTGATTTACTATCGTAGAAAAAAAACACTTTTTTAACAAACAAAAGCCAACATAACCAAACCCTTCCGACAACCACCCATCCAAAAGAGTTGTTTTTCTTGTGAGAAAAACAATGAAATTCTGTGATGTTTTTTTTTGAATCCTCTTGTGTTTTTGTTTGGGTGTTTAACTTTCACATAATCTTCCTGGTAGATTTACGGAATAGTTTGATCATCATGATAAAAAGAGACTTAAGCAAATCTCGCATAAGTTCTTGATAAACACTCCTTAAATATCCTTAAATCTGATCTACTCAGACATGAAAAACATACGTGGCAGGGTTAGTAATGTTCTTATATTTATGGGACACATTTTGATGGGTCCCCGACAGTTCGAAAGGGTGATACAGCCATATCCAAGTCGCATTGTACACGGCAAACGTGGACTCTTGTGTTTTCTGGTTCCAAAGCAGCAAACAAATGTAGCCATCGTCGTCCTGCGAGACTGGATCTGGCAAATCTAGACATCATGTTCTTGAGAAAAGTTACCCCAATACTAATTCACCTGTAAAAATTAGCATTTTTCCAGGCCAAAAAAATGGAACATTCAGATTTTGAAGCTTTTGTGACATGTTCAGGGAATCGAAACGAGTACGCTTTGTGACATGTTCCTTTTATTTGATGCACTGTCAAACCGGCGCTTGAGCTTTTTTCAGGAAATGATCGTTGATCGATCCACTTTTCAACCCATGGGATATGTCATAAGCACCATGTCAGCAGGTTGAAGAACCCCACATCAAACTAAATGGGTTTTTCACTGGGATGATAGTTGACATGTGGAGATGAAGTATACATGACATAAACAATTAAGATAATTTTTATAAGATGAGAAGGATATATACATCCATCATACATCCTTCTCATTGCGAGTTTTCTTGGGCTCCTCCACCTTGCCAGTCTTGGGAATGAAGACAGGTTCTCCTCCAACCACTCCCTCGGGGAAGTGGATCACCTGTTGGCGCATGTGTGGCGTTTCGGGACCTGGGGTCTCCAAAGGCGTTGATTCTGAACGGGACAAAATGAGATCAAAGATTTCTGGAAAAAAAAAATCAGATACAAAAATTGGGTGGATTGGTTGAATGGACATTGATTTCATTGGAAATAATGTCACTTCCAACCAAAAAAAATCGGCTTCTCCTGACTCACCTACTTGGGTGTGTGACGAGCTCAATGAAATTTCGGCTGAAACAGAGTCCAAGAAAAGACTCTCAAGAGGGATGCCAATGGGGGATTTATTTCCCTGACCTCCAAACAAAATCCTTGCCTCCAAGAATTTGCGTGACACATCAATTGGATGTACAGTATACTGTATATGGGTGTTTCCAAAAATAGGGGTACCCCAAAATGGATGGTTTACAATGGAAACCCCTATTAAAATGGATGATTTGGGGGTACCACTATTTTTGGAAACAACCGTATGGATCTATCTTGTTTCACACCGGATGACATCCACTCATTCTCACATCCATGGGCCCCAAGTGATGCATGTTTTGAAAAATCGTGCCAGGATCACTTTGTCCAGCTTGCATAGGTTGAAATCCCACTTCATGATACCACGAAAGTCAAAGTCACCTGACGGGAGTTGACTTCCAGTGGAAGTTGACATCGTTTGACACCGGGGTTCAGTGAAAAACCGATGTCTTTTTGGTTGGAAATGCTAAGGATCCCCTCCCTGCCATTTCACAACTCCTTTCGTGACTCCATAACCTCAAAAAAACATCAAAACAACTACCCTCTGGTAAACGATCACATAGCTGGCTGGAATATCCTCAATTTTCAATAGGAAATACATCTTGAATCCGGGTATAACCCCTATAAGTAGGGTATAACCATCAATTTTCCCATTTCTAAGGCCATTTTTTCCGGGGTTCCATATGTCGACATTTCTATGTGAAAGGTTACCCCTCCCACCTTCTGGACTTTGCAATCCAGAGAAGCCATACCGCACCTTGACAGCCGATCCCAAGACCAAAAACCCAGCTCTACCCTCTGGTAAACTAACATGGCAAATAGAAAATGGACCTTTTGAAGATGTATTCCCTATTGAACATGGGGATTTTCCATTGCTATGTTAGTTTACCAGAGGGTAAACGAAACCAATTTTTCTGGGAGACCCGTGGTCCGTGGATCATCTTGGGATGGTTGGGAATTTCTAGTTTGGCAGGTTGAAGGGTCGCCTAGGTAATGTCATCATGTCATCTGACAAAAAAGGGACACTACAATTTGTTTGGACAAAATTGATGTAAAGTTACGAATCTATTCACTAAAAGGCATGAAAGACTAGACACCAATTCCATCCCATCTAGTAACCTAGTATGGCCTTGAGCCATATCGAGCAAAGCAAAGCAATGTATTTGTATGCAACATGTTTAGGATATCATTTTGTTATATTTTGTTTGGGTGCTAAAACCCCCGAGATTCATGTTTTGGAGTCTTAAAGAGGTGTCCCATCCGCTCGTGTTTTTTTCGGCTGGAACGACCCAAACCCAAGGGTGTGGTATGGATCTGATCAACTTCAAGCGTGAACCCAAGGCTGGGAAAAAGGTGGTTCAACCCGGGGTGTGGAGGGATAAGTTTAACATATTTAAGCTTGACTTCCATTGTTTATACACCTGTGTATTGGGTGCATTCCTATATTCTTATATCTGGAACCCTTTGATGACCCCTGTTCTGATTTGACTTTCGACCTTGTTTTAGAAGGTAAAAAAAACACCAAAAATAGAGGACATCTCCAGGTTCCAGGTACACATACCATTACACTTACACATTAGTCAAATTTGAAATTTTCCCCAAATAGGAGTGAAAATAAAAGCATATTTGAAACCACCACCACCTAGACATCTGTGATCATCTGTGTATTGGGTGCGTTCTTATATTATACACATACATTACAGATTGGTTGGTCTTTTTTCTGAGCATGTAGGACACGCAACTGACATTGGGTAGTTTCTTTTAAAAAAATCAAAGCGCTGCGGAGCGGTAAATTTACACATCTTCAGCTTACCTCCAAATACCAACTAACTCCCACCCTGCCTACCCACCGGTCCCCTAGCCAGTCCTCAAATTTCCTAAAATTCTGGGTAAAATTGATCTACCTTGACAAATTGTAACATATATATATATATTCTATTCTTGAGAATAAGATCAAGGGTACAGTAGTTTTGACAATACCATACAGTACGGTACCATTTTTCAGATATCATACATGCAAAAAATAAGAAGAAGAAACACATACCAAAGAACCATCAGTGGCAACGTTGCCACGGTTTTCCACCATGGTTTAAGTCATGGCACTCGCAAGCCTACACGATCATCACGGATGCGAGGGAATTCAGTGGCAAACTTCTGAGCACCTTCGACGTCTTGAATCTTGACCTCGGTTTTGGAGTGATTTTCGAACCTGTTGATCCAGGGTCAATGGTTGTTTCTGTTTCCCTTAATAGGTGGGCTTGGTGATATATATAATCAGCCCATTGGCAGGAAAAATACCACGTATATATATACACCACTTATAGTCCTTGCCAATTGGGTGATTATACGCTACCTGCTGCTACCTACCACCTATTAAGGGAACCAGGAAACTCCATTGACAGGGGGGTACCAGTCGCCATTGATAGCTAGACCAATCCTAGTTATGGGAGTTGGGATCACTATGGTTATTAAGCACTTACTAGATGGGATGATCCTCCAAGTACACTCCCGAAAATGAAGGGCTGGTTCACCTAAAAAATCACCTCAGTCTTGAAGTACGGAAAATATTATCTGAGACCAAGCCTTCGTTGGTGTAATGTTCAGGGGTGTTTTTTTGTTTTCCTCAACAATCATCTTTTGGTGAAAAAATACGATTAAATGCCAATGATTTGCATTCAACAATTGGGGAAGTGGTTTGTTGGGGACGTGACAACAGTAACTATACTGAAATATGCCTAAGAGATCCGATCCGACTGATTGCTTCGCCCAAAGGCTTGGATTTTCATCAGCCAGAGGCTTGGATCTGCTACAACTTCCATGGGAGATTGTGACCTTACAAACAGTTTGTGATTTGGGTGTTTCCAAAAATAGGGAAACACCCCAAAATGGATGGGTTTATACTGGAAAACCCTATGAAAATGGATGATTTGGGGGCACCACTATTTTCGGAAACATCCAAATCATTTGTGTTTCTCACCCCATCCAGTAGTTGCAACTGCGACGTTTGGCTGGCTGTCTCCCTGGCTTCAACCCATTTGCAAAAAAATATAAGTCTAACATGTTTTTTCTCCTAAGAATAGTAGACAAACAAACAATTTTTGAACCACCTGGACCTAGAAATGATGTTTCAACGTCAAGTCTGGTGTCAATATTTGGTGTCTGGAAGCCGCTGGAAGCCAACCTTAAAGGCGATCATTGAATAGAGACATGCTGGAAATTTTGTCACACCAAGAGATGATGTACACCCCGGGAAGATTAACGGCTGGAATATAATTCCCTGGAGGTTTGGTCCCGATCATTTTCCTTTCGAAATTGGTGATTTGTAGGTTCCATGTTAGTCTTCCAGGGTGTACACAAATTGTTTACCTCAATGAGAACTGCGATTGTTTCACTGTTTTGTGTTATTGAGACACTTCGGGGCAAAAGGAAAATTTTCTGCGGACAATGATACGTTATTCCAAAATTCTCGACAGTCTTCATCAGCCAAGAAACGTCCTTGGCATTCAAATCAATGACCACCTGAAGTGCTGTCGAATGTAGCTCGTCGAAGGCAAAGTTTGCATCCAAACATTGAAAGTAAACGGTTGTATTCTGTGAGATGCTTCCCCATCCAATGACAACGCAAGTTCTTAAAAATGCAGGGTTGGTCTTAAAGATTCAATGATCTTTACTAGATGGTCACTGTTGCTAGCTAGGAGAAACACCTCCGTGTAAACAGTATTCCTACAAAATGGAAAAAAGAAACGCATATCAGTTCATTTCGGACTTGGCTGTCTTTGTTCAATAAGTGGTGCCAAAGTAATTTGACAAACTGACAAACTAGTCAATATTCTCGGAAAGTATAAACCTTCATATGCTGGTTCTGCAAAAAATCACTTGAACTGTTTGATATGTTATGTCTCTATATATCCTGTTTCTAGAGGATTCTTAAAATCCTGAACCACGATCCGGTCAAAGTAAAGATGGGACAACATGAGTTAACGTTGTAAATATGTATTACTATTCTATTCATATGTAAATATCAATGCAAATAAACATATATACATATGACATATGTGATGTATTGATATATTGTAATCAATCATTCCTACATCAAGATGTCTCTGCACATCTGGGATCGTCGCGAGACCCAGCCCACAACTTGCAGTTTTTGGAACAAGTCATGGCACAATCCTTGTTGCAGGAACCGTTTGAACAAATCTGTCTTGGCAATGTATAACATAAATTACTATATACAATGCAAAATTCGCAACCAATTTTAAAGGGACCTTTCTAAATCCTGTATATATTGGTTATAGTCATGTTGGGAGGACTCACCTTTCAAAACCACCTTTTTATGCTGTTTTCGGAAGGTTACGCTTACCTTCCCTCAAAGTCCTCGGAACACCGAAGGGACCTTCAATATATCTGCATCAAACACAAAAAGAACTACACGCATAATCTCATCATGAGCAGCTTGGCATGGTTAGCCATTACTGCATATGGTATACATATATGCAAAGGTTACACAAAATAAACCCCAAACTTACAGTATCAAATAATATACAAATCTTGATAGCAGCAATTGACAATTGCAACTGATGTTACAAGATTTGAATTTAATAACCTACTGTTCATGGAAGAAGTCCTGCACCACCTGGGATGTATAAAACCTGATAAATCATGGGACTACCATATCAACTGGTGAACGCCGGATTTTTTACATCAATCAACAGTATCAATCTGTCTGCGTCCTTCAACTCCATCCTTCCCTTCAAAAAAGCCGAGCTACACGTTGCATATGCCCAGAACCCAAGCCACCCAAAATGGTACCAGTGGAATCGGCCTCATTCTAATCGCTCTGGGAATGGACCAGCAAAACAAATGTGTTGGTTTACCCCCTTGGGAAATGAACGAACTATCCCCGTGAAAAGGGGACCATTTTCAAAAGGAAATGAATCATCTTCCAACTTCCAACCATCCATTTTCAGGGGATATGTTTTTGTTTTCGGGGGAGTACTGTAATATCATGTTTTAAATGTTTCAAGGGTGCAACATTCAGCAATTTCTTAGAGAGCAAAAAACCTCTGTAGTCGTGATGAATGTTCACCAAGAAATACCACAAAGGTACCTCGTTTGGGGTGGCATCAACTGACATCACACTGCAATAGAAG
This sequence comes from Breviolum minutum Mf 1.05b.01, assembly GCA_000507305.1. Classification (NCBI taxonomy): domain Eukaryota; class Dinophyceae; order Suessiales; family Symbiodiniaceae; genus Breviolum; species Breviolum minutum. The sequence goes on along the minus strand of DF239581.1, from coordinate 75,168 downwards.
GTTTCAATTACGCATCTTAAAATATACGCTTTATATATGATTATATACATATTGCATATATATACATTGACATGATTTGGTATGTATATATACATACATATATGCACGATATACATAACGAACACTTCCCACCCGTATTTCACTCATCAATCATCATCAAATACTTCCCAAAGATCATAGGCCCAGGCGCAGAGTAATAACTCACAGGAGTCCACAAAATGATTTTACCTCGGAAATTTACGCCTGCTGAGATCCTGCAAACGACTACTGTTGGATGGATGATAAAAAATCCCGGGATCAACTCACCAGTTGAGGTTGGTAGTTATATCATTTTCCCATGATTTACAGGGTTTTAGCACCATCCCCAAGTGGTTCGCCGGATTTCTGAACCATCAACGATGTACCAATCCTAGCACTACCAATAAGAGTCAGCCACATGATGTACAAACTCCAACTGCTCAGTTGATACAGAAAAATCGTACTCTCCTTGGAGTTACTAACACCTCATCCCGGAAATGGCATCTGCTCAGGGTGATGCGAGAAAAATCACTCAGAATTTATGAGGTTGACTCAAGATGCATAAGACAAAATATGACATAACATATATTAAAATATTGATTCTTACTTGATATGTTTGGAAGATATTAAAATCATCAACCGTAGATCAACAAACAGGAGTTTCATGTTCGTACCTTGATGATTTGGAAGACTCACACCTGGCGGCCATGTTCTAAATGCATGCCATGATCTAGTCACAAATCAGCAAGTTGCTTCAACAGAATTAAAACTCCAAGATACCGTCTTGGTCATAGGCGTAGCAAGTATGGACAATCCTCAGGGAATACGAACGCATAATATGAACACTAAGTGTTCAAAGCTCGAACAAAAAAGGGGGCATCAAACTGTCAACATTTGGATGTTTCCGAAAATAGTGGTACCCCCAAATCATCCGTTTTAATAGGGTTTTCCATTATAAACCATCCATTTTGGGGATACCCCTATTTTTGGAAACACCCATTGTTCTTGAGCTATGAGCAAAACTCCCTGGAAGTGGAACATTATGTCATTGAAATTTTGCCATGCCAAAAGGAAAGGATCGTCTTCCAACCATCATATTTTTCAGGGGCAAGCTGTTAAACTTCGGGTGTGTGTACAATTTACAGTATATGCTAAGCAAAAAAACATGAGCAACTTACAAGTGAATTCAACAAATCTGCCAACAGAAAAAAATGACCGACTCTAAGTTGCCACCTTTATACGGTATGCGGTATCAAAAAAACACTTCCCCGAACGAAATTGGAACGACATTGGTTCCGTTTAACCAACCAACAACAGGTCAAGGTTATTTAAATTGATTTCACCAACCAACAGGTCAAGGTTGGTTCAAGTCAACTGAAATTTTGTCTCAGAAACTCTGCTGCCACGTCAGCTTCAATCCATTGGAGATTCTCCTCAGCCGACGGTATGTCACTATGTCGCTCCAATTCGGGGCTTACAAACATGCCATGTTTTCGCAGGGTAGTTCACATCTCCACATCCTTGTTCGTAGTAGAAACATAGTATAGAAACATCTCTTACTTCACAAAGAAACAGTCATGAAGATCATTTGAAGATGAAATTGTCAGACCTGAACAATGATGACTTGGAGTGATCTCACAGCCTACCTGAATACTCAAGGAGGGTCTAACTCGTCATGCTTGGGTACTTTGCTGATTCTGACTGCTCTAACAACACACAGAAAAAAAACATAGTTTGTCCAAATGAACAGAAATACTTCAATCATTTACAATGCAAAAAAATATGTTCTGTATTACGTATAATTCTACGTATATCTGGGCAAAAAGGCTATAATTCGAAACCTCAAGCCTCAGGCATTTTGGAGAGGCTCCCTTACTAAACCACCCTTTGGGTGACCTCGGCAGATTTGGTCGCTATAATACATACCGTTAACGACTGTGAATGGAAGAAATCCTGCACCACCTGGGATGTACAAACTACCCATCAACTGGTTAGCCGGATTTCTTCCATCAACAGTATATCATATTATCAATCAGGCAAGAATAAACGCACGTTTCAGCGAAATCGGCCCCCTCGTTTTCAACGGCGTTTTTTCGGTGCAGGAACTCGTGTGAGCTTCTGCGATCGTGGAAAGATGCCAAAGCGTAACTTCTTGGCCTGCCGTTTCACAAAGTCCCACAGAGGTTCAACGTTTGTCATCAATTTGTCAACAAAACATACCCAAAACCTTCATTTTTAGGGATATAACCCATATTTTGGGGTGAAACCTTGATTTTTCATGGTTTTGGGGTCCAAGGGTATATACATATATAATATATACAAGTACCCTCCAGGGAACTAAGATATCCTCTTCCAGGGTAGCGGTTGGAAGATGATTTTCCTCTTCCATGTGGGATATGTGATCGTTGGAGGGCACATTTGAAGGGTGGAGTTGTGATAATTGTCTAAGACTGTTGTTGTTTCAGAAATTCAGAAACATTTGTTCAGCGCTTAAATAATTCGATAAAGAATCACCAACTATAGCCTCGTTACAGAATTCCAATGACCAGCATGTTACATTTCCAAACCATCCATCTATGGCATATATTTACCCACATGGAAATCCCATAAAAATCAACGGAATCCAAGCAGGTAAAATATACCAAACTCGTCCCATGGATCGGTGAGTCATGGGCTGTAGGTAGCTGAGTCGACTCAGTTCTGTTGATGTACCCTCTGGTAAACTAACATAGCTGGCTGGGAAATCCACCATTTGAAGATGTGAAATCCACCATTTGAAGATGTGTCTCCATTAAAAATGGTGGTTTTCCATTGCTATGTCAGTTTACCAAAGGGTAACCGGAAACCTAAGGACCTTCCAACCCGTCTTCCCGTTTCGCAGGCGGAGCCTGATCGAAAGTCCAAAGTTGTTTCCCTTGAATCGCTTCTTTGGGACTAAAGGACATAGCACCATCAATTAGGACCATATAATTCCTAGGGCAAAAGGTGGGTAAGGATGAAAATTGGTGATGTTTGATTGTTTTTTTGCTTGTTGGTTGATTGTTTGGTGCTTGTTGGTTGTTGTTTGTTGCTTGTTGCTTGTTAATAATGTTGTTGTTTTTGTTGTTTTTGTTGTTGTTGTTGTTGTTGTTGTTGGTTGTTGTTTGTTGGTTGTTGTTTGTTGCTTGTTGCTTGTTAATAATGTTGTTGTTTTGTTGTTGTTGTGGTTGTTGTTGTTGTTGTAGTTGTTGTAGTTGTTGTTGTTGTTGTGGTTGTTGTTGTTGTTGTTGTGGTTGTTGTTGTGGTTGTTGTTGTTGTTGTTGTTGTTGTTGTTGTTGTTGTTGTTGTTGGTGGTGGTGGTGGTGGTGGTGGTGGTGGTGGTGGTGGTTCAAACACATTTGGCCATCTGGTTGGAAAACCTCAATGTAAAGATTGTTTTATATTCAAATACGAGACTTCCTGAAATCAAGCAACCAAACATGTTGGAACATCAAGACTATCAGAATACACTTAAACTTCACGAGCGCCTTAAATTTCCAACTATTTCAATATGTTTCACTCCACTCATATGAAGATCCTGAATTTTACGCAATTTAGCTAGATCATGCTAGATCAACATTTATGAAGATCCTGATTTTTACGCAATTTACCTACATCAAAAATTACATCAACATAATGGTTAAGTCTTCTTGGGGGTGGTTTAACTTCAAAACGACATCCCAAATCACATGGTTTTTCACTTTTTTTTCAAAACTGCCGGCTCTTCCATCTTCCTGTTTCCATGCCCCGTAATTTCCAAACCATGGCTCTCAGTGATGAACATGTCATGATGAAAACCTGCAATTGGCATATCGATATCCACTCGCTCCACCAGTTTGCCTTAGGCATCTTTCGGGGTCGTTGCTAAAGGTGGGTGAAGCTGGTGGTGAAGCTCCTTATGATCCTTATGAAAACTTTCCGGAACGCATTCCATTCGTGGATCACATTTTATATACAGTGGTAAATCAAACTAACAGCTATAATCCTAGAAGGAATCAACCAACGAAAATACCAACCAATTTTTTGGAGAACACATCGTCTGGTTTAAAACACTTCAACTCCACATCAATAACCTTTCAGAAACGTCCCGCAAAAAAATTGTAGGTAAGGGTCATCATGGGTCATCTTGGGTGCTTTGTGATTTCCTGAAGCTGTTCTATTGGGTGACATCACCTCCACGATCGCAACAAAACTTCCCCAAATACATGTCACCAAGAAATGCTTGGGGGAGATCTCCAATAAAGTTTCTCGTGATTGTCCTGCGTATGGACCGTTTGTGACAAATGAATGCACATGGGTCTCATATCCAACCGGAACAGCTTTCAAACAATGACCTTGGTAAATTGAGAGCACGTTATTTTTGGCACCATCATTGGATGAGTTGCCACTGGTTATAGATGGCATTTTGTGTTGCATCATTGGAGGATTTCTATTACAAAAAACATTGTTTTCACCAAGGGGTTACCCCTCAACATGTTGTGAGGCCCTAAATTCCGAGATCCTTTCGGCCCCAAAATGGACCAACATCCTGCCAACCAAAATGGAATTGATGTACTGCAGAGCGCCATCTTGTGATTCTTGTTTTCTTAATGATGGGGAGTTCCCCAATTTTCAGACATACCTTGGATTTATCCCCCCAACTAACAGTGGCAAATGAATGTTAAGTTGTGGTGACGAGGCCGCATCCTGGGTCGAGAGATGCCAAAATGACTGCCTTTTTGTTAGGACAAAGGTGCCATCCACAATCTTTCCAGCATAAAATTTCCTCGGATAAGCAAGATCCAAATATATCACTAAACATGTTTTAAAGGTACCTAAAATGGAGGAATCCTCACTTATATAACCTGTATGGATACAGCTTATGTAAGGAAAAACCCATCCCCAAAATAGCCTTATGAGGTTTATATAGTACCTCCATTGTAGGTACCTAAAATTCTGGGTGACACAAAAATGCTGTCGCTTCTGCAAGGCTTGGAAAAAGTGAACCAAAAATATGACATCCCAAATGCTAGGCCTTGATGGTCATGAATCCCATTTCACAAAGTAACAAGATCACCTTAAACAAATCCAAGCTGTTGGCATTTTCTTGTTTTAAAGAACACAAGCCAATAAACATATCATGGAATAATATAATATTTCTTGATACTGGGAAACTGAAGTTACTAAACCTCAACATTCATCACCAGCACAACTCAAACGCCAATCACCAATCCAGTTGACAAAAGTTTCGCCACCGAGTGGTTTGCTGAGGATTCAGAGGTAGTGAACTGACTAATGAAGCACCAAGCCCATATAACTTATAACAGGAACAAACCAATTATATAACACAAAGTACACATCTCCACGAGCAAAACAGAATTGAACAACCAAATCAAAAAGTGCATAATCAAACAAGAACAACTATAAAGTAACGCTTGCCAACCTAGCTTTCAACCCATACCTATTTAACCTTTCCAATAAACTCCTTTCCGGCACAAATTTCAGATGAGTATCTCTGGCAACTTACGTCCATGAAACAAGATCTCGCCATTCCTCTGATCGAACTTGGGATGGGCCTCCAGGTACACATCAAATCACATGTCCTAATAGTGGTATATTCACACTACCGGGCGGTTGTATAAAACATATCACCTGAAAAATGATGGGTTTGAAGATGATTCATTTCCTTTTGGGATGGCCTATTTTCATGGGCGTTTGCTCTTAGTTTTCCGTGGGAGTACAGAAAACATCGACTTAATTGCATTGGAACCGTGCCATGCACTTGGAACCTATATCTGCCCAGTGATTTGAAAACAAAAGAAAAAAACACCCATACGGCATGTAACTACAGCCGATACATCCTGCCAACTAACGGCTGCACTGATTGGAGACTTCGACAGTGTCTGCAGTTGGGGTAACTACGGCAACAACCATTGGGGTATCTAGACCAGCATAAGTGTTTTCTTCTAAGTAACTGTACTACAGCAATAACGTGCTTGGAGAACGTGCATCTTACACCCTGAAAATTTAATAGTATGGGCCCTTGAGAATGGAGAAAGTTTGAAGCCTACGGCTTCAGATGAGTTTCTTGGTGTCAAGCCATTGAAAAAATATTGCAGGTTGCTTGCAAAAAAAAATAACACAAATAACACTGCACACTGCAACATGTGTTGCAGGTACTCCAAGAGTCAAAGAATCCACTCATGATTTCCCAAAGCTCTTCAGAAAACTTGGTTTCGGCTATGAGGAGTTCATCACACAACTTCCATCGGTCAGACAGTCGGTGGGATAAATCACCGAAGTGCTTGGCCACCAGCTGGAAAGTTCTGACATCTGACAAGATTGTTGATGAACAAAATCCTTATATAAACAAAAAAACATCTACAACGGTTGACATACTGTTGTAAACCAAACAACTTTATGGGACCTTCTTCATATTGTTGATGGCACTTCAATCTGACAATCACCGGTTGAGGGTCATAGTTCATCACAGTTCACAGGGTTTGAGGTCGGATTGGACTGCCAACAGGTTGGGAGATGTTTTATCGATTTCCACCAACTCCCATGTCGCAAACATACCTTGGGTTTCCTTAGTTATGTTTGTGGCCCAGAAAAAGCACCATGTTTTCCACTTTGCAGGAAAATTCAGAGCACCACTTGAGATTATTATGATATTATTATGTCATTCATCAATGGGATCATCTGATACATACTCCAAAAAATTAAAACATAAAACAACCCCAGCCCACTCAATGAAACCCTCATTTTTGTTGCCTACACCCCGTTCAACTATCAGCCTCCCATTAACGTTGTCTATGGCAATAGGAATACATTATACTGGATCTCCCCAGTATGCCAGTGGCAAATCAAGGATTTAGTTCAGGATTCGTGAAACCAACCAATCCTAAGGTCATGTCAATCTGGTGGTGATCCATGATGGTGAATCCCCAGGAATCCGGGGAAAAAACCGGGGGTTTCGGTAGGAATCCTTGCCAGGTGTGGTGTCACCAAATGTCACCAAGGTACCGAGATCGATTCCTTCAAGGTCTTTTGCAAATCATCGTAACCCATGCTTCCAGGAACTCCATCCTGATGGAACGACTCGGATTCTCCGGGGTAAAAAAAAAAACACGAGTGTGGGAGAACCCATGGAAGTAAAACCAACTTATTGAAAGTTGAATCTGTGGTTGTTATGTCCAAAGTTTCCATGTAAACTGGCAACGAATCTGTATAAAACAACAACATCAACCTTTTCAAACCTTTGCTGGTTACACTTCCTGAAACTAACATCATCTTTTTGCACCAAAAGAAAGCTACCAACTCAAAAAAAAAATCCAGGAAACCATCCACTCCACTCCACTCGTCTTCCTGGGTTCCCCATCTCCGTCTGACCATCCAGAAAAATCTGGTGCAATGCCTTGTCCAAGTTGAAGCGGAAGGGTGCACCACCCTCATTCAATGCCCAGAGCTTACCATCTGGAGTATATCCTGGAAACAACGCGAGGCTGGGTCGGTTGGAGACACGTGCTGGTCTTGTCTTGTCGCGGAAGGGTGGTAATATGCAGTCCTAGAATCTAGCAAATAGACAGAACAAGAACAAAACATAGATGAACAAGAGACAGTAAACGAATATGTATGTTGTACGAGTTCTAACATTGTATGCGCATATAATTAGGTCTCTCTCTCCGTGTACACATACACATATGTATATATATAAATATATATATATATATATTCATGTACATAAAACAAAAATATATCAAGATAAGTATACAGTGGTCCTTCACCAAAGCTAAGTTTTGTATCTGTTCGGTGCTCAAAGGTAGAAGAGTCAAATTTGCACTTCATCCACTTCTGCACATCTTCAAAAGGCCATGCAACAGCAAACCAAATGACTCAATCCATGTGTTAAATACAGTACAATCAAAAAACATGTGCTAGTATATGGGTGTTTCCAAAAATTAGGGGTATCCCAAAATGGATGGTTTATAATGGAAAACCCTACAAAAATGGATGATTTGGGGGTAACACTATTTCTGGAAACACCCATATAGTCTGATCGTGGAGAGGCCCTAGGTTCCTTTAAGCGCATGTATCTGCAACACATAGTATACAGTATACAGTAGAGGGAATATTTCAACTGTCTTGACAATTTTTCAGGCGTGTCACCAGGAAGCACTATTACTATCAGATGATATATTTGCAATTGTCACTATGGAGATGTTTGTTTCAAACAAACCTCCAACTTCAACCCTTTGTGAAAACACATGGCTACAGTTATGTACAGTTAGAAAATGTAAGAAACTGTCAAAGAAACAAGCGCAGCACTGTTGAAGTAATTTATCTGTCTCTTTTGCTCTTCACAAGGGTAAGAGAAAGATCACTTTTCATGAACATCAGCAAGTGGATTTTCCCGTGAGATCTTCAAAAGCTTACAGGATCCTTAACCACGGAAGAATGTGAAACTGCGGTCGTTTCATCCCTCGACAGTCAGGGCTGTAACTTTGAATAATTGAAACTATATATCTTTGTTCTTGATCACCTCCACTCCAATTTCCGATCATGGTTGCCTTCTTGGATTTCTCCATCTTAAAATGAAAAGAGTCGGAACAATTAGGAATGTTTGTTGGTTTTCTCAAACTCAAACATAGATGAAATCTAAGACCTAAGATGGACACGTTTCTCAATGAAGTGGATTACGGGATCCAAATACATGACACTAAATTTTCATTTCGGGTGTCAACAGGTACTTTTATTTAAAGGCCAAATGATCCCATGTATGCTATAGATATCAAACATTTATCCGTATATAGATTTATGTGGGAAATGTGGGTCAAACAGCTTACCCTTTAGCCATCTCTTCTGACCCCTCCCGCCCAAAACTGTCCGATTGCTGTGTTGGCTGTGCTGGTCTCATGCTCAATCAAGCCGGACAACTTCTGCTTCTTTTTGCCCTAGAGAAAGACAAGGAATCCCAATGATTGAAACGTGAGAGTTGCCGGAAATCCTGGGAACTTATTTGTCAATGTATGAGGCAATCTTGTCCCAACTAGGGATGGTGAACATGAACAAACCATTGAAATTGAAACCCTAACCACCACGGTTTCAATGGGTTTGACTATCCTTCTCTTTGGGTATCCTAATTTGTTGGAACCGCCGGCTTTGCGAAACCCTTTGGGGCTTTCTTGGAAAACAGTTTGCGATTGACACATTTCACGCTATGAATACAGGGTTGAAAAACAAAACACAAACAAAACACTTCGGAGTGAAATGAGTGAAAGGTAAACATATCTTTGACATGTCTGCGATCAAAAGTGTCAAATCATATCGCCCTGAATACGCAAAGGAAAGAAAACAAAGGTAACGTTTCTACATGTTGAACATGGTATGCACAGAGTGCTAAGAGCCTTGAAGCCCCATAGACAAGTCCATCCCAGTTCTTCCTGCTTTATCAACACAACTGTGTTTTTTCTCAAAGGGGTTTGACATGACTAACAAACAACCAACATGTAGAGTTAAGGTCCTTTAAACTCCTGGAAATGGACTCACTTAAAAGTTTTCCAAGACAGCTAGTTGGTGGTTTCACCCCATCTGAAAAATCTGCTCGTCAAATTGGATCAATTCTCCAGGGATCGGGGTGAACAGTTTTTTTTTGAAACTACCACCAAGAAAACATCTTGATGTTTGTTTCACGCTTTGATTGCCCCAGGTACGGTGGTCATAATCTTCAGCAGTCCAGCCAAACCGCTCATCTCACCCACACGGATAAACCTAGGGAAACTTAGAGACAAACATGTTGGGAGTTTAAAATGACATTAAATGCTCGTTGTTGCGCGTTTTGTTAAAGGAACAAATCATGATAGAATCTGTGAAAAACACAAAATCCCCCAGATGGTGGTTTGTCATGCTGATTTACCATTGTTAAAAGAAACACTAACAAAAAAACAAATCCAAGACTTGTTGTGATTTTTCGATAATTCACTCTTGCAAACTCTGAAACAAAGGGGGAAATTCCCTTTGCCAAACCACCTTCCTGTGCATGAAGTGTGGCTTCGTGATGCTGTAAATTTTGGGTTGATTCACGTTAAACCAAACGTTTGAAGCTGTTCTTTGGGCAAACCTCCAAGCGATAATCCGTTTCAACAACTAAAAACACATCCATTGAGTTGTGTACTGGTCTAAGGGTACACGTTATCATTTCAAAATTATATTAGCATGCATAGCCACTATTCACTACTCCTCCTGCGACGTTTAAAAAAAATCCCATGGAAACAAAAATCTTTGTAAACAATCTTTATTGCTTCATGTTTTTTTCGCAATTCAGTAATTCAGTAGCTCAGAAAATCCTGAATTAAAAGAAACCAGCAGGAAGTTGGGGTCCTTATTGACCTTTTGGTGGTCGAAAAGGTCACCCCATGCTGCTGTGACACCACGTATTGCCCAACCGCTCCTATTGGGGTGTACACATTTATCTATAATTACAAAGTGGAAGGTCTTTTTTTCCGAAGTTTGTGAAAATTTTGTGAAATATCCAAGTTTTCTGTACACATTTATGATTCATTTAGTATAGTTACATCAGCTTTTTGTTGTTTCTGAAGTTTTCTCTTAGCTCGTTGAAATCTCGTGAACTTCCGAAATTCACCAAACACACTTTCAGGTCGGTCAGACTCTGAGGAAGTTACGAGACGACAACACCAACATGGATTCATACCAAATTGAGTTTGTGATGTGTATGTATATAATTGTACGTGTATGTGAATATATATAATATATATATATGATAAAGATATATATATATATATCATATCATTACCATGCTATATTTATAGTCAGGTATGATGAAAGATCCTCCCAAATTGTGAAGCGTATGTAAAACAGCGTCTCCGAATTTTGCTGCTCCGCTGCTGACTCCCCTTTTGTCCAGGAACCATTCAGAGCCCCTCTCTTTCTCAAAGACATATCCTAAGTCCAGGTGCAGCACATCACGGTTGGTTGATGGGATTCTAGGAGCATCAAAAAAAAGTGTTCTCGGGAATAAAGATTATTGACCCCTATGACTAGCCTGGTCACCCGAAGGTTTTTAAATAAATATATATATATATACATATTCTAAATAATACATGTATATTATATATACACTTATACACGTATATAATATGTATAGATTTGTTTCAAAATGAAACAAATATTCGCCAATCGTATGACATTTCACCAACCTGAATGTCCCTAAAATAAAGGAACTTCCCTTAGGTGAGACTTCTTAGTCTGACGTTGCTACAGTTTTCAATGTGACCAGATTCTTGGCATTGCCTTCATAGCTGTAAAAACAAGTCACCAAGACCTGTAAGATCTTCAAAATGCACAAACCCCTGGCACTTGGATTGTTGTTTTTACCATCCATGGCCAAGACATGATTAAAAACCCATCCTCTTCGATGTCACTTTCGTGCAGAATGCACCCAAAGCACTGCAAACGATTACATAGCTATGAGTCCAAGTCGGGATATCCAATAGTGTCTTGGTCATGCCCATGTCTGAAGTCTGCCAATCATGACCCACAAACAAAGAACCGATTGGTTGCTTTTATTTTGGGGATGGACTATCTATATACTACTTACAAGTTACTAAATCAATGACCATATATTCTAGAGCCTATGATCAACACATCCTCTCAACCAACCAAACCTAGAATGAAATATCGGCCTTAGGCAATCCATGGGGTTGCTTTTTACCTTCCCGCGCAAACTGTAACATATCCCCATATCCCCCAACAAAAATTGATGGTTGGAAAATGACATGCCCTTTGAAACATGGTTCCTTGCAAGGTCAACACGCGTGCATTTTCGTGGGGGAGGTACACCCTCGAAAACTAACGGCTGGAATCTGAAAATGAACCCTTGGAAAAGGAGAACCATCTAGAATCTATATATATACAATAACCACCAATCTTTTTTTGGGGGAGGTTCAAAATGTTAGTTTTCTAGTTGGTGGTTTTAGCCCATTTCAATAATATTAGTCAAAATGGGAATCTTCCCCAAATAGAGGTGAACATAAAACATATTTGAAACCACCTCCTAGTTTTGGAGGGTTGTAAACACCTGAAGTGAAGGGTTTCCGGATGAAAACCCCACGTCACAAAAAGGGCTGCCGGCTTCCTGAATTTTTGGGGGTGTACTTGGAGGATCATCCCCAATATATAAGCCCTAAAAAGGGCCATTTGGAAGGGGTCCCACCACGCGATCCTTAGAGGACTTCCTGTTGATGGTTCAGAAATCCCAAACAACCACCTGGGATGGTGCTGAAACCTTGTAAATAATGGGATTTCAACTACCATTCCCTCAACTGGTGAGTTTGTCGGATTTCTGAAGCATCAACAGTATCAAACATGATTATTAACCACTTACGAGTCCTGTCCGTAAACCTTCCATGACTTCCCACACCTTCCTTTTCACATCTCGAGGCACGGGGAGTTTCCATGAAACGACAGTGGTAGCTGGCCTTCAGCAAGAATGGCAAACCACTTGGGGTTGACCTAGAGTTTTCATACATGCTTTTTGTACCGTTCTTTACATCGTCTTTCTTATGATTTGTGTATGTTTTTGGGTGAACACATGCAATTGCATCAGATCATGTATATTCACCTCAGGCTGGCATGAATTCTATTAATCCACGCCATGCAGTACCTGGAACTTCAACAACCTCCGTTGAGATGGGAATATTCCATGAATCAACCCACCGGGTCACCAGAAGTCCGGAAACTGCTTAGAAGGAAGGTACAAGTACCCGAAGAGATATCGAAAAGAACAACACCACGAATGGATCACAACAAAATAGGTGATATCATCTGGCCAAATTATGATATTTCACCCACCTAGATTTCCGTTCCTCAGCTACCTTTTGGGGTGAGGTCGTGTGACGTCGCTATAATTTGACCAGATATCATGATGCATATGGTATTGTAAAAGTGGGGGGAACTTCCATTGCTATACACATAGGTATATCTAACCACCATCCACCAAATGTAGGTATATACTATACATGGATCCTATTGGGATATTGAATCATCAAGGTTCATAGGTCGGCTCCAAACCTCCCTCCATGGCCCACGGTCAGCTGCTTAGCCAAATCCCTCAGCTGAGCAGCTTCTCCCTTGCTGATGCGCACCTGATGGAGGAGAAGGAGCAGTGGTTGCTGCTATCCAATGGTAAAGATAATATTGAAATGGACATCCTGTGGACATCCAGCATGTTTGATCATTTTTGACTATGTTTGAAAACATACTTCATATAGAAACATGAGGTATCTGGATTGCTGTATTGGTCTACTGTGGGCTACTCTTGACACCTAACCTGCCGCAAACCAGCTAACCAGCTACATCCAGTCCGGCATATTTAAATTCCCTCTACTCTAAGCCGCACAGTACTATGATATTTTGCAACATCTATGGACATCTTGGGCAAAACATTAAATGAAAAAAAGAAAGCAGAGAAAAACATACAGTAATGAATCAACACCAATAAGAGATAAACACACAACAACCCGTACCCTTATGGACGTCCTATGATGAAGTAGCCACAACAGTCATATTCAACTTGTTTCATTCAGCATTCAACCGCTTAAACAAGTAAGCTAATCAACCTTATAACATCAGGATGGTTCCAACAGCCAAATATCAACCTGGATCCGAGACACGACCTCATTCCGCTGTTTCCCTGTATCGAAACACACTGCAGTCAGGCGACGCTATGAACCATGCCATCCTTAAGTGAGAATGGATGTCGATTTGGAGACTACCTTTAAAGTGAAGATAGCTACCCGACCTTAAAGGAAGTGGTACAGGGTATATATTGGATATAACCCCTCCCAGCAACAGTCACCACCAGGATTATTACATGTGTAGTGGAGAATCCTGTGGTGGTAGATCCAAGGCATAGACATGGCATATACATTTTCTACAGTGCCGGGAAAACATCCTGCTAGACTTGAATTGCCGCGGCAATTTCGGGGGGCTCTTGGTTTAAAGAAAAGCCACATTTGTAAACAATTGAACTTGCAAATGCATTTCTAGCATACAGGAAAAAACACTGAACTGAACTGTTTGCTGCCAACCCCAAGTAAGTATTCATAGTGAGTGCAGTAATTAAATAGCAAACCTGGTATTTACTGGGTGTAGAATACATATATTTGCACCAACAAAACTGGTGGATCTACTTGCAGCGCTTAATCTCTGAAGTAATCAGGCATGGGAACATCTTTACCTGGGTTCAAATTGCTTTGTGGAAATGCAGTTTTAATCTTAGGCTCAAGTGTGCACAAAAGTGGATTCTAGAACGGTGCAAAAACATTCATATTCTTAGATTTGCTCAACATGATTGGAAAACAAGAATCAATAGTTGAAACATTCCCCCAAGTAGTGGTTTAATGTAGGCATTTACCAATGGTATAAAAGTAAAATATCACCTTAAACAAACAAAAATAATCATTCAACGGCGATCCCAACAACCATCATCTAGTTGGTGGTTTATTCTTAACCCATTTGAAAACATATGCTTCTCAATTTGGATCATTTTCTCAAGGATTGGCAAAAAAATGGAAAACTGTCTCTACTTTTACAAAGATGGGTGTTTCCAAAAATAGGGAAACACCCCAAAATGGATGGTTTATAATGGAAAATCCTATTAAAATGGATGATTTGGGGGGAAAACCCACTATTTTCGGAAACATCCAGATGCATCCATCAAATTGTCGTCCAGCTAAGTGACGCCATCAAAGGCGTGTGTACGTTTCTTAGGTGGCCAGAATTGAGCATTCGGTCCCACACGAAGGTACACGCCACTCAAATCCTTCCAAAACAGCCAGGTTAATGAAATTGTTTGAATCTAATCATCAGATTTTGCAACTGGTATACATTGGTATACTTACACAACCCCCGGAAACTAACAGCAAAAGCCCCTGAAAACCAAAAGGAACATAAACAGTATTCCAACCATCCATTTGCAGGTGCGAACTGTTAGTTTCAGGGAGGGTATATCAATTGAATTAATAGATTTTTTTTGGTAGATAGTAGATATTGCTATATGTTGGTATGTTGGTATATATCTGAGTACTTGAAAAAATCCCTTCCACAAATACATCTCTTCAAAAATGACTGGTACCAGCAACAATCAACACGTGGGAGATTCGTTGAGGTTCCCCGATTTCTTTTGTTGAAATCACAATAGGCATCCTAACAATTTTCAA
Organism: Breviolum minutum Mf 1.05b.01; assembly: GCA_000507305.1. Classification (NCBI taxonomy): domain Eukaryota; class Dinophyceae; order Suessiales; family Symbiodiniaceae; genus Breviolum; species Breviolum minutum. The sequence goes on along the minus strand of DF239581.1, from coordinate 59,914 downwards.
AATGTCAGGAAGTTGGAATTATGACCTTCCAAAACAAGGGAACCAGTCATCCTGAATGAAGCAAGATGATGTTTGCAACCATTTGTCGACCTGTGATGCTGACAAACATCATCTTTCGTCCAACAGCTCACACTATTCAGAGACTTTTGTGGACCTTAGCTGCTACCAAAAATAATGTTTATTGCAAAATAGCAATGTCCCGGTGCAACATGATTCTGGGCACATGATACAGTTTCACTAATAAGGTCATATAGGGATGCTTCCCCAAATCCTTAATCAGCATTTGAAGGGATGACGTCGACATAACATCATGATTTACCCTTCGTTCTGAAGGGATGCCGCAATGCCACTCACCTAACTTGGATGGATGCAACTCAAATCCACACAAACATCCACATATATCTGTAGACTCCCGAACCACAACTAATGGCTGGAACCCCCACTAAGTCATGGAGGTTTGGTGGTTCGGATGATGTTCCAAACCTCCAAAAAAGGGGTGAAAATCTCAGGTCCGGGGGTGAAAATCTGTCTGAGAGGATCTGAACCCCCGTAAAAAATATCCACTGTTAGGAAAGCCCGAGTTTGTGAAACCAGAAGAACCACCCAACACCATGGGAACCCAAAACCTTCATTTTTGGGGGTCATGACCCATATATTGAGGGCCTAAAACCTTCATTTTTCATGGTTTTGGGGTCCAAAGGCATCACCCAACACAAAAACATCACGCTTGTTTTGTAGGTTGTTCACAAAAAACAGCATGTTTTTGTTGGAGCCCCTGTGAAAACGGGTGAGCAAATGGTGAAAACATCGATGTGACAGCACCGAGTCCTCAGGAGCTTTTCCAGACTTCACTGTCATCTTCACATGCTCTGCAGGTGTCACTGGTACCATTGCACCGTTCATCCTGATGAAAATGGGCTCAACTTTGTCAGAGTGGCATACATTTGTTGACCCGGTGTACCCAAAACAACCGCAAATGGACAAGATTAACTTTGGGAACGGAAGTCGTGTGCAAAACTCTATTTTCAACAAACACACATGTCATTCAAATTGGTACAAGGTATATAACGACTGTGGTTCAAAATCCAAACCTCAACACACAAAATACCATTGGAAAATGATCTAAAATTGACAACTTGGGTGGTTTGAAGGTGTGATACTATTGATGGAAGAAATCCTGCCACCACTTCATAGTTAGATAATTCCCCACTATTTATAAAGATTAAAAAGTTTCATGCATTCCATGTGGTTCATTTGATTTTTCCAATCAACAAATACCAAATGCTCAACGCGCTGACCGACATCCTTTTGCCATGCTTGCCACGAGACTTTTCAGCCCATGTGATGGAGCTGGAAACATCTTGCAACATATCCTTGGGCTGCGAAAAAAAACAAACAACAACAACAACAACAACAACAACAACAACAACAACAACAACAACAACAACAACAACACTATTTGCAGCGACCATTTCGGACTGCTGATTTCACCAACCCCGTTTTGTTAGCAAAGCTTTTTTCCGCACATGATTCAGGACGCCGCCAAACGCGGTACCTTTGGACCTCCAAGTGGTTCATATCTATATGTGTCAAACAACCAATCTGGTAGAAAAACTTGCGGGCTCCGAGCGTTCGCTCTAAGATCAGCTAAGACCATGGGAACCCAAAACCTTCATCTTTCGAGGTTATAACCCATATTTTGGGGTGTACAGTGTAAAACCTTCGTTTTTCATGGTTTTGGGGTCCAAGGGGAAAGCCTACAGTGACAGCTACGGGTCCACAAAAACCATGGCGTCCGTAGCTACAATGAGACAGTGAAACCTGTCGATTAAGTCACTGTCATCTTTTGTGTTTTTTGGTGTTGTCTGAAACATCGGTGGCAACCGTAGTACTTGCCCTCCCATAAGATCTACTTGTACAAATATCAAATCCCATTCAAACGGAATACAGTAGTTATAACGTAATACTGTAGTGTTTGTATATATAAGTGTATCTATCAAATATATCTATGATATATGTATATCCAGTATGTATATATATATATGTACAACGTTATATATCTATAAGTATTACGTACGTAAAATTTCCAGGCAGAATCCGGGAGTCGTATCCAAACACAAGCCCTTAGCGGCTTTAAAGGGTCACCCCGAAAAAATCCCATCCAAATCATTGGCACATCACCACCTGAAAATTGGCAAATGCGGAACGCTTTAAAACCCAACAAGCAAAATCCAGGCTACGATTTTGGAAACTTACCAAAATGCCGATGGATTCCAAAAGTTTGGACGCCATGATCTTTCAGCAAAAAAATCTGAACATCTCATTGCGGTGAGTTGCCAGCATGCCATCAAAGCAAGAGGTCAATGCTCCTTGGAGGGTGTCGGGTGTCGTGTTGTGGGTTGAGATATGAACCTACAAGTGTTTTCCATGGGTGAAAGCTCATACAAGGAAATTGTCACACAATAGTTCAACAAAAAAGAGGGTATCAACTGAATGTAGGACCGTTGTGTCACTGAAAAGGTCTGTTTTTTTCAACAAAAATCTTACAAGTATAGCACACACACACACACACATTTAGGAGACCTGACGTCACCATGCAAAAACTACAACCATTTGGCGGAGTTTCGGCGCTAAACCCCAAGAAACAACAATCTATTCATCACTTCTGGGGGTAAACCAACTGCGGGGCACCTGGGCACTGAAAATCAAAAAACAACTTCAAAACACTGAAGTTTTACATGGATTTTGTCAGGTTCTTTGTAACCGGGTGGTACTGGTATACAATCACCCTATTAGCAGTATATACCGCTTATATACCAGGTATATATTGACTTCTAGGTTGTTTATAGAATTCCAGCCACCTATCACCAGAATAATCCATTGAAATTTGATACCAATTTGTGACTCACATACATCCTGGGTACATGATCACCGACTTTTTGCCCTGGGCAAGTTGTGCTTTGGATTTTCCATTTACAAATTATTCTATTTTTTTTTTTTTTTGGGGGGGGGGCGGCATGGTAGAGGAAATAAAGTGGGGGGTATGATAAAAGGTTTCAAAGTATATAAACAATGACTCATCTACTGGAAATTCCCACCAACTGTGTTTTGTCTACCCAACTGTTCACTAGTTGGTGGTTTTAACCCATTTGAAGAATGTTAAGTCAATTTGGAATGTTTCCCCAAATAGGGATGAAAATCAAAAATACTTGAAACCACCACCTAGTTCATAAATGGCATAAATGTACACCTTTCAAATGGACAAACATCGGCAAACTGCTGTCCCAAGATGCGGCGTACTGGCAACATGATGACAATATTCGCCCAACTCGCCAAGCGCAGAAAGCTTCCCTTCCAGACCCCTTTGAGGTGTGGAGGTGATGGAAAAAACAGTGTAGCTTTGCACAGTTTGCCACATGTTAACTAATTATCACAACATACCATATATTCAATGGTATGTAAGATGACACATAAATATCTCTATATATTTATACGTACTGTATCGCGATTTTTTTGATAAAACTGAACATGATTTATATGATGTTCTGTTAGTATCTCGTCTTTCCCTGCTCTTGGACTCGCCAATTCGAGCCACTGAAGCTGTCGGGCATTCTTTCTTGATTTTCTCTAAGAACAACGCACCAGGCAGGTGATTCTTTGTGACCTTTTTGGGATGGTTAGGTGAGCCACGAAAAAAACCCTCCTACTTTCCATTGTACTGGTTGATTTAATAGGGATCCTTATAATTATTGCTTATTATAGTCCCTATATAACTGGGTAGTATGTCATCCCCTATATACACTAAACAACCAGGTCTTTTTCATTGCTCAGGTGACCCTTTCAAGGGTTCAGTGACCTCCAACTAGGGGATACAAAGGTCACTTCTGAATCACCTGGAGGATACATCTTTCTTAAGTGTGAGAGCCTCTTCGGATGCTCCAAACACCCAACAATGAAAGTCGGGTAAAACCGGCGTGGTTTGCTAGGAAGAAACAACATCCAGAACAGAACATTCACAAATATATCACAACTATGTGAGCTGCGGGCAAAATGATCTGTTTTGGGCAAAATGCCATGGTTTTTTCCTAGGAATCCCCTATCGGTCATGAAGACTTTAGGGTGTGGATTAGGGGGTATCGATTTTGTGGGGTCCCTTTTGGGTCACGAAGGTTTGGTAAGCCGCTTCAATGTTCAAGGCCACTCCTTCCTACTTTGATCATCCACTAAATTGGTCGGATGCTAAAACTATGCATGGCACCAGGGCTTTTGATACGTATACTGTATACTGTATACCCTATACTTACACATAAACAAGTTGATTTTGCGTGTCTTCAACGAAAGCATGTCGAAGCATACCTTTTGGTAACTGACAAATTCTGGGTGATATGGTCCTACTTTCAAAGGCTGCTTGTTTTGAGGACTTTCAAGAAAACATCCCTGGACAACCCTCCAAAAGAAATCATTCATTAAAAAACCTAAGAAATCCTTGATTGATATATGGCACTTAGGACATTTGATCCCTTGCCCATAACAAAAACAAAAAAAATACAAACAAAAAAACAACATGACTCCCCAATATCAGATATCCTTAAAAACCACACTTACCAACCACTGGACCACTCCCCCCCCCTCCAATCCTGAAAAAAACACCCCTTGAGTTTCTCTTGGCTCTCCGTACGGGGAAGTCCCACGACCTCGAATTATTTCATGGATCTGGATTTGAATTTTTCACTGCAAGGGGCCCCAGCATCATTCGACATCTACACACCTAGGGTGTAAAAATAACTAGGTGTAAGGTGTAAGTGAGAAGTAGAGAAGTATTCAAATGGAATTTCTGAGTTCAAGTATGCAACAGAAACTGCAAGAAAGTAAAGAAGAACTGTTGAAAACACACCAATCGTATTCCGGGGTGGAAACCGTCACTACCCTCGATTTATCTTGTGAGAACTTTGGCTGATCAATGCCTCATCCACGAGAAAACAGAACTGTCTGAGAATCCCAATGCAACATGCTAGACACAGTAGACATACCAGATTCAAAATGGATGCCATTCTGGATCCATTCTGGAATGCAAAATCCCAGTGGCATATACAAGTACGTAGATGTAAAAACATTCCATATGAGTTGGCAGCAAATCACATCGAACACATTCGAAATTGTTTGAAACAAAACACTATGGTATCTCTTTCAAGAAGCAAGACAGGTAGTGGTCAACAATACATCAGAGACACATTACCAAACTCGGAAATCTTCCTCACCTAGCAGTGAGCATAGCGTTTTGAAACACTGCGAGTACCCTCTTCGCCAGTATTACTGTTTATGCTTTTTCCATGTATCACCTCCTGAGCCGATTGAGCCACGAAATTCTTTCTTACTTTTCCATCATACTATCATACTGGTTCTTTAATACGGATCATTATACTGGCTTACTACAATCCCCACATAACTGGGTAGTATACCCCAATCAACCCTAAACATCCAGGGTTTTTGATCATTTGTCAAGTGGAATTCCGGCCCACTTTCTTGAACCAAAACGTACCTTGTATCGGCAACTGCACTGACTGAGCCTGCGTGCCGGACGACCAACGTGGTGCTGGGTGGGTCCCAGATTGTTTGATGAGTGGTTCGTTGCAGGAAGTGGAAATGTGGGGATATCTTTTCCCCATATATGCCAGGGTCTAAACTCCTTATATCGGGGATGGTCATCCCACCTTTAATAGGAAAGCCTCATAACGGGCATATAAACCCCTACCATTGGGTTGATGACCATCCCCTACCATTGGACCATTGGAAACCAAGCATTGGGGGCGTTTGTCTAATTGGAAGCCACATCATTGTGATTTCCACATCCAAGCACCCCATGGTCAGGAATGCTCTGATTAAGAAACAAACAATATAGAAACAAGCACCCCACATCTTATTGGGATAAAATTGGGGGTTGGTTGCCGCATTTTTCGAAAAGGCAAACACATCATTTCACCAGAGCTTATATACAGAAATATACGTTGCATAGATACTTCACGAAACCTACCAGGTTTGAAGTGGCTGATAAACATACTAAACGTACGTAAAGAAAAACTAGTTGGTGGTTTCAACCCATCTGAAAAATATTAGTCAAATTGGCAATCTTCCCCACATAGGGATGAACATAAAAAATATTTGAAACAACTACCTAGAAAAACAAAACACATGAGTCACATGATTTAGACCCTTAAAGCTTGATCAAAGTTTCATCAATTCTGGACCGCGGACCGATGATACCCGGATTTCCCGGTAAACCTTGATCCATTTCCAGCCTGTTTCATTCTCAGTATAATAAATCTATATCCATGCACCTACTGTTTTCGGAACATACCTAATACGTATATCACCTATGAGTACCTGTAGCATATTTGTAGCATATTTGTAGCTATGAATTATTGTAAGTAATATTACCACGGAGACACCATACCGGCCATACCATGTGAGGGGGGAAGGGCGGGAAAAAGGGCACCAACATGGCCTGTAGAGTCGCTTGCACAGCTTGAACGGCTTGCAACGCCAACTGTTGATTCATATCTCGTGGTGTCGTCCACACACCTGAGGCAAAATATGTCTAGGAGTTGGGGCAAAAAATGGTGCAAATTCTGAGATTATTGGGATATTTCCAACTAGTACAGGCTGTTGGTCAAACAACAGTACGTCAATATGTTCTTTGTTTTCAGAATTTTGTGTGCATTGATTGTTTCAAGTTTCTTGTGAAGCAAACAATGAACAATGACCTTGCGTGAATCAGACGGAACGTCATTTCCAATTCTGGCGGGAGGCGGCAACAAAGATGAAATCTGTGCGTATGAGAAGTGTACATTCAACTGATGGGTCAGAAGCTCATAAAACATGTAATATATGTCGAAGCAACAACTGGTCCACCCGGACGCTAGAGGCTAATCATTTCAATTGACACACTGAAACCATACAGGATCAATCAGTTTCAATCTATTGTAGCTTTTTGCCCCGGTGAAAAGAGTAGATGAACAGTTAAAGTTGCGAGTGGTTGTACCATCCAACTATAAGCATCAATAGAAATATTACCTCCTCCATGTGATGTCAGGAAAGCAAACACACTTACTGTACGGCATCCACAAGACTGATCGTCGATGCCACATACACATAGCACTTTTCAACGCATAGCTGTCATGATTTTCTGAAACAACGCATAGCTTCCAGGCTTCATTAAATCATTCTATTCAGGCTTGCTGACCCATCAGAAATCATTGAAATTAGTGCTGCCAACGCTGCTTGGAAACCGATCCAGTGATCCAGTTTAACATAGTTTAACAGTGACCCTTCACTACAACCCGTTAAAAACGCCCATGTACCGTACCTGTGATGTTCCCCGTTGATGTCGTTGCAGGTCCCGTGGGTGTCCTGTGATCATCGGTCACTTGATCCAGGAAACAAGCCAACCAAAAATCGTTGGGTCAACATACACCCTGGAAGATTAACGGCTGGAACCTACAGCCATCACCCATTTGGAAAGGAAACTGATCGGAACCAAACCTCCAGGGAATTATGTTCCATGTTAATCTTCAGGGGTGTAAACCTGATGATCTGTGGAAGGCACTGGTTGCAGTACAACATCAACAAGTGATCCTGTCAGCGACACCTGTCTTCAAAAATGAAACCTACATATACATATACAGTTTTTTTAAAAATGAATACATAACATGAACATTTCATTTACGTATATCAGACTCTGCATACACAAATGTATTCATGATAGAAAACATATGTGTATATATATATATATAAATATCTATATGCACAATATATACGCATATCAAATATAGCTGTACATATATACTATACATTGTAACCTTTCCCAAACCACTGGATACCTGCTTTACATCTCATACTTCAAAGCAAAAGTAAGTCAAGGCTCCGCCAAGCAAAAAACAGCAACAACCTCCAAGATGAAAGATTGGGGGCACTACTTGGAGGATCACCCCAGGACTCCTAAGTGGTTAACAACCATGGTTAGTTGTCGTCCCTAACTGGGATTGTGGACCCCTTCCAAATTGGCCATTGTTACGGCTTTTAAAAGGGGGGTTACTAACTACTTCCTAAATGGGATGATCCTTCCAAGTAACTCTTCCACAAGCTTCACCCCCCATTTTTCACAGGCCAAAACAGTCTTTCTTAAATTCTAGTGCTTTAAATCCACTAGTAGGAACATCCGTAGTACAACTAACCACCAGCACCGGAGCACCCCATCCCCGAATTTCCTGATACTTTGCACTGCGCCAGGAAGGTTGGGCTCTTCCTGGCGGTTATCGCTTCAAAGGAGGCCAAATCAATGGGTCAAACTTCCCCCGGGAATCCTTTCACACCACCAACCTTTCAAGCCCGAACAACTGTAGCCTTTGGTAAAACCCAACAATTTTGGATGACCAAAAAATGAGGATTGATGTTATTTTGATGTTCCCAACCCTGAAATCTGCTTCCCCAAACTGGCGATTTCCCCGCCACCTCTCGACCCTTGGGACTTCGAGGCATCCTAGGCGGTTTTAAACAATGAAGACAACAACAAACACATGACATGAAAAAACTGCTAAGAAACCACCTTAGTTCTCCAGCAGAACTTAAGATGGGCGGCTGTTGAGTACATTTTTTGTCACCTCCCATAATCTTAAGATTTAGCCTGTGGTGGCTGGGGGTCTGACAGAACTGTGTGTTTCCTTGAAACTACGACTCTGACAATAAACCAAATCGATTTCGCGTCTCATTCCAATGGACTGCTTGGGATGTTACCTAAAACACAGGACCTGGTCAAGTATTTTACTTACGTCTCAGTAAACTACATGTACACTTCGCGAACCTGAACAAATGTGTACAGGGCTCGTTCGGGTGAGGATTTGAAACCTTTTTGGCAAAGGCACCTCCTGGAGTCTCAAAGAGACCTTTTTTTGTGTACCCACTCTATATGTATCATGCAAATCTGAAGGAAAACACGTGCGTATTGTGTATACACTCATACATATAAATACCATGTGTATAATTGTGTAAATGTGTATATTCACAATGTTTGTAAATATATATATATTATCTAAACATGTACATAATATATCTACATATATATATAGATGCATATGTTATGTCCATTCATTCCGGAACTTCTCAATACTGCTCATATTCTGTATGATTAATTACAATTATATATATATATATGTATTTAAACATACAACTTGAGAACACCTTCGCTCCCAACGGTTACTCTGATTTTTCGGCGCCAAAAAACGACGTGGATCGTGTGGGTCCAAGCTCTTCTTCGGGAAGGTCCAAGGTCTGAAATTCGAGCCCCGAAGGAATGATGAGCCTTACCTTCCCGAAGTTTAACATACTGTTGATGGAAGAAATCCTGCACCACCTGGGATGGTTAAAACCATAAAAATAATGGGATAATCATCATCCTTGGTGGTGCAGGATTTTGTCCATCAACAGTAGTCCCGCCCCTTAAGTTAGTTACCGGATTCCTACTTCCTAATAGGAAAGGATCATCTTCCAAGCACCATTTTTTTTAAGGGGCGAACTGTTAAACTTCGGGGGGTGTAAGAGCTGTGACCTGTTCTACTTTTTCAAAAAATGAAGGATGTACTGATGTACCCTGCCTAGAACCAACATTTTTGCACCTGAAAATATAGATGCTTGGAATACGATCGTTTCCTTTTGGTATCGGCCTATTTTCAGATGCAAAAATGTTAGTTTTGGGGAGGGAGGGTGAGAGTTGTGACCTGTTCTATTTCAAGGGTTTTGAAAGGATGTATCCAACATTCTTAATGATAAACATAGCACTTACAATGTCATCCCCAAATGCTTCCGGTTACATTGACAAAAAGTCGTTTCACCAAAGACAGTTCATCATTTCGTGGGGCTGTAGGCACGGGACACTGTGAATCAAATAAAATCAAATAAAATCCGCAAATGGTCATCAGGAATACAATGGTATGACGATGGTGCCGTAGATTGAAAAAAAGTGCTTCTTTTGACGTGACACCATCCTGGGTCAGAAAATCAAACAAGTCTACATTTGAAGACCATGGTGTTTGGGAAGACATCTTCAGATACCAGTACTAGTATATATTGATAGACATCTGTGACCACCCTACAACATTAGGCGCTGTTGAAGAAAAAACTGAGTCTTACATGCATCTCCACTAGCACTTCCTGGGCCGGATTTTCGACAACAACGATCATGCGATAACACACCAACAGAGCCACCACAAAGCCACACAATCAACGAAATCAAAAAGAACAACAAATCAAAACAATGACAAATGATGTATATATATAT